>WPIO01000013.1:2240000-2362500 GCA_009760855.2 Cristatella mucedo
GAGATATGCTGGCAGAGCCAATTTTGAGAGACAGCCTTTCCAATCTCTGAATCACACTGGGTTTGCCCATAACTAGTAAGTTAGTTTTATCATCGTTTAGCTTTAGAAAATTTGCTGCCATCCATGTGGGGATGTCATCAATGCATGCAGCAAGTGAGTTGAGAGAATTTGAGGTGCTCGAAGGCTGGGAGGGATCAAAGCAAAGGTACAACTGAGTGTCATGCGCATAGAAGTGGTTCTCGAAGCAGCTACAACTCCGCGTCCCAGACTTGTACGCGGTACGTGTACAGTCTGCTTGCCAATAAAAAAGAAAACAGCGCAAGGTCCTGGTCCTTGCAGCGTTCCGCGTGCATTTTTTTAAGGCAGTACGAGGCTGCAGCAGTGTTTCGAAACCCAGCCTGTACAACCGTTCTCACGTGCACTGCATCCACACCTCTCCGACGAGCTATTAAAATTGGCGGCCTCACCATCCTCCACCCGCACTACGACCCGAGCTATCTCGCCCACCGCTTGGTTAAGCACTTGCCGCCGTCGGGAGCTCGTGACTTCCGGTCACTCGAAAGCCTGCCGTCTCTGGGTAGCGTGCACTTAATGGTGGCTTCTTACATTTAGAAAGAATTTCTCGTTAGCATCTCAAGTTCCGGCGTGTCATCATACCCGCCGGGATGGCAACTGGCCAGGTCTGAGAGAGAGTGGTCCAGGTTCAGATGTAAGTTGCCGAGTTTCGCGTTTGCTTTGAAGCTGCGAGAAAATCAGAACAACGTAAAATATAACTCAATTATAAATTATGCATTGATATATACTATATTTAGTACATATATATAATTTATTTATCTAGCACCCTAAGAGAACTTGTACCTATTCACCAGGGGCTTTACATGTGCCGCACGGCTCGAGCCTACGACTTCGGTCAATATAGGCGAGCACCTTTACCATGAGCCAAATCAGGGCGGCAGAGGGAGAACAACGGGTGACAGGCGTCCTCGGGCGCCGATGAATCGCCGTTGCAATGTCCACCCCCCCCCCAGGAGGTGCTCCTCTTATCTGCCGACACAGGTCGCTCAGGCTAAAGCAGCCACTTGTGTAAGTGACAACTTGACTCCTGCAGGATCGCCTCAAGTTGCACAGCACCGCGACCAAGCGTAGCTTCGCGAAACCGCTCAGCAATCAAACAGACGCCTTAGATACAAAAGATCTGCGAGAAGCATTGCCACTGGGGTCATAGGGTCACAGGGGATTTTGCTGGCCTATCGCGACCGATATTGCCAGTCCTCCAAAATTAACTGCTAGAAAGACTGCGTCTGGTTACCGCACGTCGTTGCAGTCGCATCTTGCAGGGCGTGAACATACATGCGATTAAGGCGAAAGCGGGCACTTCTGGTGCTAGCACAGGCCCGCCCCTGCAGAAGAACCCCTGCAACTCCCTTATCCAACGGATGGACCCGAACCTTGATTCACAGCACCCGATCACTGGGGAGCTGAGCATTTTTTACGAGAGCTTACACGAAGCTAAAAGACGATACATGAGCGAATGGCAGTGCACGAAAGTGCTTATCCCCATCCAGAGAAGCGTGCTGCAGCAGCCTCACAAGTAAGCAGTTCGGCTCCGGTTAGCGCCGCCGAAAAACCTTCAGCCTCTCAAACGCCTTCCACGAACAAAAGGAAACAGCGAAAGCACCGCCGCCTCTTTCTGCATGTAGACCTTCCCTAACTTTAGCGCTGCATTTTGAGCGAGCCCTCCAGCGTTTCCGCCAATGCTGTGAAAAAATCTAGGTCTCTGCAAATTCTGACAGTGAATGAAAGACTTTGTCAAGTAGTCGCACCTGTTCTGCGAAGACAGATGTTCCTAGCATTATGCGGGCGGTAGGATGCAGAAGACGAGACCGACCTCTTACCATCACGTGATTGAGCCACGCTGGTATGTATTCGTCGAGTTCGCCGGGGAAGATGAGTTCTCGGTCCACAGCGTATACGGCCCAGAAGGCTATAGCTACAAACTAAGTAGGAAAAGCCAACGCTTGTGGCCAGATCGCAGAGCATGTCACGTGTCCATCCGCGGCAGTCACGATGAAAAAATGGCCGACCACATCCCAGAAGACTAGCGGCCATTCATTCATCCGACGAGCATTAACAAGGCACGCGGCAGTCTCTCAAGCTACGCAAGTTAGTTTTCTCTGCGAATGCAATGAACAACGGCAGTCGCGCTTGCGCACGCCTGTCTGGTCCCCGGGCAGCGTCAGCGTCTCCGCTCGACACCGCTCACCCTTTCACGTACCAGTCCGAATGGCCAGGCAGCCGACACGTGAACGCCATCAACGACGCACCGCACCGAGCGTGCTACGGGTGACGACGGCTTCAGGCTGACGCTAACAAGTTCCCCGAGCAGCGCTACCGAGTAGTAGATTATCTGCAACCACTATATGCAAAGCGAATTTGGAGCACCCAGTGGCCGAAAGCACCGCAGATTGGCTGGAGCTCTTTAGAGTGCACTAAGCGTGCCGCCATTCAGCTGCTCTTCGACCGTGGGGCAGCAGCAGAAGCAGGATCAGCAAGCGGCAGCAGCAGCAGCAGTCGTTTGGAAGCCACCGTGGAAAACAGAAACGGTAGTAGGATGAAAGTCAGATGACGCCACTCCGTTCTCTGTCGTTACGTCAGCCGATGCGTAACATGAACTCGCTGCTTAGCTCGCACCTGTTGGCCGTGAATGCAGAGAGGGAGAGTCAGACGCGTATAGACCTACCTACCATGAAGCGGCGAGCAGTCTCCGTCAGGCCCTACCCTAACTGGGCCAACCTACTAAGGTCAAGGTCGCCACAGTGGCTCACTAGGTAAGGCGGTTGCTTTTCACCTTTTCACCTTTTTCGACCTCGGCCCCGAAGTCGTGGGTTCGAATCCTGCAGTGGGCGATCCTGTATCGCTACTGCAAGCGGTGGTGATAGCCGTGAAGGTTCTTCAGTCGCTATACAGAAATAGGAAGTTAAATCAGCCAGTATTTATTTACTCAAGGTCAAAATTGAGACCTCATCGGCAAGGACGCAGAGTGGCTGCACTTATACACGGCGGTCGGTGGTTGTTGTACGCATTCGTCGAAAACCCTTTGCTCAATCGATTGAGGCAGCTAATTACTGAGAGTCTTCTAGTGGAACCAAAGCTAGTGTGTTCCAAATTACAGTAATATGCAAGCGTCTTACACGCATGAGCATTTTTCCGGGGCTAGTTTTCGAAGATCAAACTGTCAACTCAGCTCACACAACAGGAACCTTCCAGCTTTAGGTGAACCTCAAGGATAGAGAAAAGGGAATATATATATATATATATATATATATATATATATATATATATATATATATATATATATATATATATATATATATATATATATATATATATATATATATATATATATATATATATATATATATATATATATATATATATATATATATATATATATATATATATATATATATATATATATATATATAGTCCGTGCATAGGCATGACTTTTAGAGCTCCTTGGAGCTGGCACAGCTTAGCGGCACGCGTGTAGCAGATTCTGTTTCGGTCGTCGCGCTGTGCTGCCTCGAACCGGCATCCCAAATTCTTGGGAGACCCCGGCCTTCAGTTCGTATGCTCTCCTAAAGTCGAGAACTCGCTGCCGACTGATGGGCGCGACGTCGACGGACATTCTAAATTTAAAAAGAAGCTAGAAACGCACCGGTTCATTGCCGTGTTTGCTTGGTGCTGCATGTACTGCGTGCGGTTCTTGCTAAAGCGTTATGGTGACTCAGGGCACGTTATCACTCATCGACCGAGACGCTGCCTTCACAGCAAGCGTCACGAGCCCAGAAAGAGGGTCCAGTTCTCTTAGGGTGCCATGCAAATGTCTTAGTGCTGTTGTTATTATTTTTGAGTAAGATGTTTTTAAGAATTCAAATATATGGTCTCTTCTCTTTCAAAAGCAGCTAGCCCCTCTGGAAAAAGGACCGTGTACGTTCACTTGCGTGTATGCCCGAGGCTGGGCGCTTTATCAGCCTTTTGGTCCGTGTAAAGAGTCGCGGCCGCGGCGCCTCTAGCGAAGCACATTCTTAGCCCTTCGCCAAACGCGCATAACCAGACAATCATCTAGGATTTACGGTCTCGTGGTCCTCCTTTAGAACCCTGGTAATGATGATAGCAATAATAATAAATCTCTTGTATTGAACCCAACGATAACTTAATCTCTGCCCCGGCGCTTCACAACTCGCTGCAAGAGAATCAATCCCAAAAGGGTTGGCTGTAATTCAATGTATCTCCTCCTTCTGTAACTCAAAAAAGCCGCAGAAACTAAGTGAGTGTTATGTGCAAGAATTTTCTAGAGTTCACTTAAAGCCGCTTTGCGGCTTTCGGTGCGCTTTTGGTAGCCAACAGACTTCATTTCACGAAGCGAAAAGAAGGTGACAGAAGTGTAGCTGAGTCAGAAGGGCAGTCGAGGTAGTGAATAGCAGCATGGACGTAGCAGCTTCAGGACGGCTCTGAAAATATTGTGCCTAAATTGGCAGCAGAATATATGTGGTTGTTCGTAATTGTGGAAGGAAGATCGGTAGTTTAGGAACTGCACAGCAAAAGCTCGTGTCGTCGACGGCCTTTGAATGCCAGCCATGGTGGCTTGGCTCAACCGAGAGCCATCGCAGCTCCCACAGCAAAAGAGACATGTGGCCGAATCTCTGGAATGTTGCTGGCTATTTCTGGAATTTCCTTGCAACCATATTCATCACGAGCTGTTGAGGCTTAATGGGTTTTTCTGTAGCCAGTCATGGAAGTAACTGAAGTTTTCTAGCCCAGACAGAACCCGAGAGATAATTAAATTTCTAGCAAGCCAACGTTGTAGATGGTCGATAATCTTAGGCAAGGATCAGACGCGATGGCTAGCTGAGGAGGCATTTTGTTTAATATTTACGAGTACCCAATAAAGCAAGCAAAAGCAAAAACAGATGCCATATTCAGCTCAGTACAAGATCTATCCGGAAGGGGCTAACGGGCTTCTAAAAGGAAATTAATTGGCCGATATAGGGACTTTAACTTCTGCAGACTCGGTTAGGCCAACCTGGCCAGCCTTTTAGTCATACCCTTGGCGTTTGGGGCTTTATAACCCCTTTCCTGACGCCCTGGGCCTTGACGCGTTAGACAGTAGCGGGTGCGTGGTTTCAGCTCCTGCCAGGCAGAGAGTATCCGGGAGTGATAATCAATCGCGTTATGTAGCGCTTCGCTTTGGATAGTTGAAATCGAGGCACGATCCGGGTACGACCGGATCTACCGACGTACTTCAGTACACCTCAAACCAAGCACGTCGTTCGAGAGCCCTTAGTGTACGGTGCGATCTACTCGCAGCAAGTACCGCGGTACCATTATTTGGCGGCCTTGCTATGATAATGCTTGAACAGTTGGAGGCCCCGTTTTGAAAAGCCATCGCTTATGCAGCTCAATCAAAACGGGTTGGGGATCCGACTCGCAGAATTGTG
Organism: Cristatella mucedo; assembly: GCA_009760855.2. Taxonomy (NCBI): domain Eukaryota; kingdom Metazoa; phylum Bryozoa; class Phylactolaemata; family Cristatellidae; genus Cristatella; species Cristatella mucedo. Next base: position 2,245,502 of record WPIO01000013.1, read on the forward strand.
GGAAGGATGGCGAATTCATTTTCTAAGGGAGCCTGACGACGATGAAGTTCTGGACATTACCCGGAGACCTGGCGCGGTCTGAATGGGCATGTCGGATGGCTCATCTTCGTCAAGGTAATAATAATAATAATAATGTACTTGATGAAGCGCCCTCAGAGAACTTAATCTCTTTCTAGGCGCTTTACATTTGCTGCAAAGGGGAATGCAATTGAATGGTAAGTAAAATCATGCTTGAAAAACAAACAAAATGAATAACATGGTTAGGGGTGACATGCACAGGGTCAGCATGCAAATGTAGTTAGTGGCACCATGCACAGTGCCAGCACGCATAAGCAAATCAAGGACAAATCACAGGGACCTACTAAATGCTGTCCTGAATAGGTGTTTTTTTAAGTTCCTTTTAAATGTGGTCAGGTGAGCGGATGTTCTGACGCAGGTCGAAAGGGAGTTCCAGACTTTGGGAGCATACGAACTAAATGCACGGTCTCCAAAGGATTTAAGGTTTGTACGGAGTATTTCTAGACTGTTGGATTCCGAAAAGCAGGTGGTACGATGCTTGGCCTGATGGGGGAGTATGTCGGAGATATAGGCTGGAGTCATAGAATGAAGGTACCTACAAGTGAGCGACAAAACCTTGAAGTCAATCCGTTGCTTGACTGGTAGCCAGTGCAGGTCGGCGAGAAGTGGATTAATGTGGCAACTGCGACGCTCACGACAGACAAGCCTAGCTGCAGAGTTTTGCACCAGCTGCAATCACCTGATCGCACATGCTGGTAAGCCAGTAAGCAGTGAGTTGCAGAAGTCGAGACGAGATGTCACGAATGCATGGACCGACTTAGACGTGGTATCCTTATCTAAACAAGCCCGAATTTTAGCAATGTTATAAAGCTGAAAATAGGCAGATTCGACTGTGGAGCTGATATGGTCGTCTAACGAGAGGTCGCTTTAGATTATGACACCTAGATTTCGTGCTGATTCGACAGGAAATATGCTGGCAGAGCCAATTTTGAGAGACAGCCTTTCCAATCTCTGAATCACACTGGGTTTGCCCATAACTAGTAAGTTAGGTTTGTCATCATTTAGTTTAAGAAAATTTGCTGCCATCCATGTGCGGATGTCATTAATGCATGCAGCAAGTGAGTTTTGAAGATTTGAATAGCTCGAAGGCTGGGAGGGATCAAAGCAAAGGTACAACTGAGTGTCATCCACATAGAAGTGAAAGCCTAGATTGTGCTTGGCAATCACATCAGCAAGAGGCAGACTATAAACCGTGAAAAGAACCGGACCTAGCACGGAGCCCTGAGGTACTCCATATTTCAGAGGTACCTCAGATGATCTTTGTCCATTCACGTCAATACTCTGGAGTCTTCCACTGAGATAGGACCTGAACCACTGCAGAGCAGTGCCAGTGATGCCCAGGCGAGATGAGAGGCGCTCTAGAAGAACTTTGTGATCGATGGTATCAAAAGCAGCCGAAAGATCGAGCAAAACAAGAAGAGACTCTACCCATGTCTGCATTCCTAAGCAGGTCGTTGTATACCCTAAGCAATGCTGACTCTGTGGAGTGATTAGCTCTAAAGCCAGACTGGAACTTACTAGCAAGTTGTGAGGTTTCGATATATGTGTTCAGCTGGTCTGCCACGACCCGTTCGAGTGTCTTTGATAGGAATGGTAGAAGTGAGACTGGGCGGTAGTTGCTCAAGTTCTCTTGGTCTAGTGTTGCTTTCTTGAGAAGGTTAGGTTCTATCTACGCCGTTGCCCTCTGGGTGACTACTAAAGAGGACATTGCTTAAAAGCGACGAAGCCCTGCTTACTTTTGCCTTAGAAACTCGTGCACATCACGTGGCCGTGGCCGAAATGGCGCTCGCTGCGGCGGGCGGACTCACTAGGTTAAGAATGGTCAGATATTTCCATTCGCCTCCAAATGCTGGGTCGTTCCTTGAATGGCGGCGGACGTTCGCGACGAAGTAGCTGATGCCGCAGGCGTAGGTCGCCAACGACGCCGAGTAGACGAGCGAGCGAGCCGCGACGCCCATCCTCTCTCTCTCTCTCTCTCTCTCTCTCTCTCTCTCTCTCTCTCTCTCTCTCTCTCTCTCTCTCTCTCTCTCTCTCTCTCTCTCTCTCTCTCTCTCTCTCTCCCTCTCCCTCTCAGAGCCAAGCTAGCCGCTCCGGCTGCCGACTCGGCCGCTCCTTCCCTCCTTGCATCACCCGAGGAGGCGAGTGTCAATAGCGAGCGACCGTCGCCTCCCGCAGTCTTTGCAAAGGCCGAAAGTAAGCGCCCATTCCCTCAAGGGTACCACGCAGCAAAATAAGGACGGGCGCCACTCTCGCCACGCCCTTTCTGACCGTACCTTAAAGGACGCGGCCGGAGCTAAGAGCAGGATATGGCGGTGGCGGCGGCGGCGGTGGCGGCTGGAGATTGCAAGCACCGCCTTCAGCTGCGGCGCCTGCTTTGGCTCTCAAGTCTGGCTCGCCGGCTGCAGCGTGGACATCGCGAGCGAGACGCGCGTCGTCATCTAGCCAGCGACGTTGGCAAGAAGAAGGAATGGCGAGCGTTAGCTCTCTGATAAGCGCTGCCATCCATTGTTCAAGTCTTTGCAGAATCTAATCGATCTGGGGTCGGAACTTGGAGACCGACAAGAAGAGCTACAGCGACTCGTGCGTCGAGCTGGGGACGTAGCTAAAGCTTTGCAGTCACGCATTGGTCGCCGCACAAGCGTGACTGCAAATTCGCTGTCCGACCCATCGTGCGGCAGCAGCTTAGTGCCCACTCTCCAGTTTAGGTGAGGATCTGGTGGGTTCGTAGGTGGGTGAGGCGGGGTGGCTGAGCCGATCTCATTCATGCCGTTACACTTGAAATCTCTCCCTCTCGCGGATGTGACTGGTTGGAGAGTGTCAAGCTGACCGACCCATTCGTGCGAAGTGGTTCAGTCCCATATAGGTCTGGCCTGAGTGGCTGTGCGACGCGAAAATACGACCACTTACGCTTCCGGTGGCGGTTTGCCACCTGCTTGGGAGTGGGAGGAGGATGCCGATCCGACGCGCCAAGCAGCCATCTTGGCGACCTTGGCTGCCAGCCGCGAGGAGCACCGATTCATCCTGCGAAACGTAAAAGACTGGCTGCGCGCATTGAAAAGAGGACACTTGGAAGGAAGGAAAGAAGGAAGGAAGGAAGCTAGAACCTGCTTCTAATAGCAGCGTCTGCTCGACCTGTGAGAGCTGCTCTTTCGTGTGCTTACACAGATCTGACGCTGCATGCAACGCTGTGTGGCCAATCATTTGACATAATTCCATGTGCAGCAAAAGTAAATTGTCTAGAGTTTTACTTTGTAACTATTGAAAGAAAGCCCCTGATCGGTTTTTCAAGTGGCCTCACTTGCCGAAGCGAAAGCCCCAAAATCCAGCCTCGTGTGCTGACGGGTTGTTTCGCACCTCCAGCTTTCTGGCAATTAGGAGTAATCGGCGCTTGGCAGTGCGCGAGCAAGCCGAATGCGTGCAGGTGGCTGCTTCGTACAGCCGGACACTTGAAAGCGATCAATGCTTGTCAGGTGAGGATAATCTTGAACGCTCGTAGGTGGCGCCCAATCTAGAGAAACCGGCGGCAGCTAGTTCCTCCAATGTGCATCGTGACCAAATCAAATCACAGGAGGTGAGCGCACGCTTATAGAAATTGTGAGCTAAGAAAATTTTAGTATGAAGATTTGACTAACTGCACAATGGCCACGGCTAGCGACAGTAAGACCTCTCAGCGTGCGTCTCTGGTCAGGTGCAAGGGCTTAGCAACAGCAACGATACTTCCAATGCTCTCAACTACGGCCAGCTGTCCTGATGCAGCTGAGCGTTATCCGACCACCTGACAGGCCCGTTTGCAATTTGCGCCTTTTTAAAATGACTCCCTTGTGATGAAGAATTAATAAGTTTGCACCACGGGTGGCGGCGGGTGTCTTATTTGTAGCTGCAAACATGGAAAGTTCATCGTGCAGAATCTGTTTTCTGGTATCGGCCGAGCGAGGCTCTTACAGTAAAATTTGCCGAGACTGTCTAAATATTTTTCTATTCTCAGCCATGTGTAAAAAAAGCAAAGCCTATTTCGGCTATAATATTGAAAACGCTTGCAACGGCCTGCGGGCAATGTCATTCTCACGAGCACGGCCGTAGCGACTCGAAAGAGCTAGACTTCATAGTCACGTGACCGACATCAACCGAGCCGACGCCAAGAGGCGTGGCGGTCAACGCAGCATCGGAGCAGGCCCAGAGTAATAATAAGAATACATTTGTATAGCTACCTCTGAGAACTGAATCTCTCGCTCTAGGCACTTGGCAGAGTATAGGCAACTACGACCTGGTACATGTACACTATGCCGCGTCAGAGCTCGGTCGGCCGCAGGCAGAATGCAATCCAGCTCTCCGAGTCGTGACCGACCGGCCGCCGTTTTACAAGCCAGAACTTCGGGGGCACTAATGCCTGCCTTTCGACGAAGAAATATCCAAATGTGGCGACGAGCTAGCTCAGTCTTTAGTTCGATTATATGCAGGCCGGTACTGTTCCTCTGCTAAACTGCTGGTGAACAGCAGTTGGGAGCATCGTCGAGTGGGGCCGGTGCACAATGCTGCGGTCCGCCTCGGTGTGTGGCGCGAACACGGCCCGGTAACCCACTGGTGAACAGACGGTGGATTCATCGTAAAGGTCGGCCAGTGCACAGCTGTGGTCCGCCTCGGATGAATCATCCGGGTCGGCCAGTGCACAGCCGTGGTAGAGGAGAAGCAAGTCGAGTGAAAGAAGGGGGCGAAGATTCGTGCATCCCTCTGCTCTGTGCGTGTAGAATAAACCGCTGCTGTTGGTCATCGACTGGCTCTCTTCGTGCGCGAACCGAACAAGACAGTCGCCGCTGCACACTGAAGTAATTGTGACCTCGGGCTTTCGGCGGATGGTAAGTAAACGAAGGTTTAACTGAGTGGATTGTGAATGGCAGAAATGGGCTTTAAAGAGCCCATTTCTGTCGCCCCCAGCGGAGGAGCTCCGTCGGCTGCTTCCGTGCGCTCTCCGTTGCGGCTTTCCGCTTATACAAAGCCTGCAGCTGAGGTGGTTTCATTTAGGCATCGGACGGCGCTTGTATGCCTGAGATGGCATCCAATCGCCTTCGTCATTCAAGCCTTCAGGAAAAAACTGCGGCGGCGACTGATCACGTGCCGTGCCGGCATGCGATCCTGGATGTGTCGACCAATTTACTTAAGCATAACGACGATGGAGAAGAATTGCTTCCGATAAGAAAACCCCTACACGGAAAATATTTTTTCCAGCCGTTCTGTGCTGCTATTTTCTCGGCTATCTACTTCCTCGACTGCTACCGTCACACAGTCCCGAGCTAGTCGCACTCTCTTTGCTGCTTAAGGCTGTTGATTACTGTATGCGCATCAAAAGCCACTTAGACTTTTAGGGCGCTTTAGAAAATATTTCCTGCGTAACGCCCACTGAGTCTTCACGGTTTTGTAGAATTACTACTGCGGAAAGAGTCTACTCTATAATCCGATAGATGTTCTATACTCGCGGGAGAGAATTACGCCACTAAAAGTGTCGAATGCGGGACATTGCGAAGTCCTTCACACGCATAGGCTTCAAGCTTCAATCTAACACCAGCAAAGATTCATCCGCTTGACTTGACTTCGCAACGAATGCGCTTCCGACTTCGCCACGCATCCGCTTTCGACTTCACCATGCATCCGCTTCTGACTTTGCCACGCATCAGCTTCCGACTTCGCCACGCATCAGCTTCCGACTTCGCCACGCATCAGCTTCCGACTTCGCCACGCATCTTCCACGCAGCTTCTCTATTGCAGGGAGCTGAGATGCATGTTTGGGCGGCATTATTTTGGTGCTCACATAACGTTTTCCGGTATCCCCAGGGTCAATGCATTTTTAAAGGGACAAAATACTTAAAAATATCAACTGATTTAACAGCCTCATTTCAAATAGCGACAGAAGTGCGATTGTAGCGGTTTTCGCAACCGCTTGCAGTTGGCAGTAACGGATCGCTCCGTAATACCTTCGGGTATTCCGCTGCTATCTTTGCTGTGACTATTTATGAGCTGTCCTCGGATATGCTACACAAAACATGACCTGCTTAGCATAAGATGCGATGTCGCCATTAGTCGATACCTACCGGCGGGCCTTCTCCGGCGGGTCAGTGAGAACCTTCCTGCATCCTGCGTTCGCCCTATCAACAACTCGGCTATCAAAACTACGACTCGTAAGTTCAAAGCGCTAAATAGTACTTCTTGCGGTAGTAGCCCACCCGCCGTAGCCCAGCACATTGTGAAACGTCGTCCGACGGCCGTTACCAAGGTCCAATTCAAATTCGAAGAGCCAGCGTCCACGGGCCAGACGCAAACGGTAGAGAATTCGAGCCACTTCATCGCCGTCGCCCAGTTGTTGGACAGCTTCTTAAATTCCGCCTACTAAATTTCCGCTCGCTAAAAGCCAAGGGGTTACTTAACCGCGATCAGGTGGTCCAGGAGAAGCTAGATGCATTTCTGGTTACCGAAACCTGGATGACGCCTTGTTCCAGTAGCTGTATTTTCGAGACCACCCCACCCGGGTTCTCATTCTATCAGTCCATGCGTTCTAAAAAGGTTAGTGGCTGGGTTGCAATTGTTGTTCGCGAATCGTTTGGCTATAAAATGTGCAGTTTCTCGTATGGGTCATCGTTTGAATCGGTTGCTATCAGGTCTTCATCAAAGACAATGCCTCTCACCGTTGCGATATACCGGCCTCCTTCTGGCTGTCTAAACTTGTTTATAGAGGAGTTTTCAGAGTTCCTCGCTAAAATATTTGTGTGTGACAGGCCGTTACTGATTGTAGGAGACTTCAATATTCACGTTGACAACCCTAGCAACAGCCAGGTCCGCTCATTTCTTGACTGTCTGGAGAATTTTGGTTTGGCCCAACACGTTAATCATAGCACCCACGTCGGTGGCCACATTCTAGATCTCATGATCACTAAGGATGTCCTTCCCACTTACTTTGTGGTGTGCCCACTGACCCTCTCAGATCATTGTTCGGTCTCGTTTACTGTTCCTGCTACCTCGTACGTACAGGGCAATGCCGAATTTGCCAAACGACGTAACTTACAAGGCATTGACATGGACAAGTTTTTGAAATCTGTTTGTGATGCAGGCCTTCTTGATCTGCATTCAGACTCGACCGGCAGCCTCGATACCCTCACTGATGCGATGAACATGACACTCAGGAGCGCTCTTGACAAGCATGCTCCCGTTCGCTCTATCCGTGTTCAAAGTCGTCAAGATTCCTTTCAATTTACAAAAAAACTTCTTAAGATGCGCCGTGTTAAGCGCAGGCTGGAACGTCGTTTCAAGAAATCGAGGTCTGAGGCAGACCTAGTCAATTTTAAAGACTTCCTTCGAGTTTAAACCCGAAAGCTTAAAAATGCCAGGGCTTCTTTTTTCATTAGAAAGCTGAATTCCTGCCAGTCGGACACTAAACAGATTTATAAGACAGTAAACCATTTACTGGCCAATGCTGTGAGGTCTGACTCCCCAGATAAGGGCTCAGCCAAAAAGTTTTCAGCCTTCTTTACTGAAAAAATTGTGCACAATCATGCCTCCATTAAGCCCCCTCCGACCAAAGCAATCGTCGTTCCTCAACCTGTGACCTTTCTTAAAAGGTTCTCCGATGTTTCTGCCTGTAATGTCGCTGCCTTAATAAGGTCTAGCAAAAAGAGCTCGTCTCCTGAAGACCCTATACCTTCATCTCTGCGGTCTCCACTTGCAGACCAACTTAACCCTGCCATAACCAAGATTTTTAATGCTTCTTTGGGAAAAGGGGTCGTCCCCAAGTCCTTCACATCGGCAATCGTTAGACCTATTCTTAAAAAGCCTGGATTAGTCACAGAGGTCCTAGCAAACTATCGTCCAGTTTCCCTTCTTCCGTTCTTATCAAAGATTCTTGAAAAAATTGTTGCTAAGCAGCTAGTTGAACATATTGATAATAATGGAATGTCAGAAACATTTCAATCAGGGTTCAAGAGGCAGCACTCTACTGAAACTGCTCTCCTCCGTGTTAACAATGACATTTTACGTGGCAACGACGACGGGAATGTCACTGCCCTAGCTCTGCTAGATCTGTCTGCTGCCTTCGACACCATTGATCACGAAGTTCTGCTTGAACGATTGAGAACAACGATCGGTCTTGCAGACGAAGCGCTGGCGTGGTTTAAATCATACTTGTCTGATCGTGTTCAATCCGTGTCGTGTGGGGGTCAGGTCTCAGACATGAGAAGGGTCACCTGTGGAGTCCCTCAAGGGTCTGTACTCGGTCCCTTGCTGTTCTCCATTTATACACAACCTCTGGGAAAAGTGATTAAGGTCCATGGAATAGGATTTCACTTATATGCTGACGATACTCAGTTGTATTTGTCATTTAAACCGTCGGAATCTGCAGCAGCAACTGAGAAACTGAATGCTTGCCATGCCGATATTCGATCCTGGATGTCGGAAAAATTCCTGAAATTGAATGACGATAAAACCTAACTGCTGCTCATAGGACACCCTAAGCGTGTGGCTGGATTAAAAGGCTTTGCTGTTCTAATAGGTGATGCTATTGTGCGACCTTCACCACGTGCTCGTAATCTAGGTGTCGTGTTCGACAGCTGCCTCAATTTTAAAAGCTTCATTCAGAAGACTGCCTCTACAGCTAGCCATCACATTCGATCCTTATCCAATATTAGAAGCTGTCTCCCAGAGTGGCTTGTAAAAAATTTAACTAGCTCTTTAGTTCTGTCTCGGCTTGATTATTGTAATTCCCTTTTGGCTGGGCTGCTAAAGAAAGCTATTATGCCACTACAGCAGACTATGAATACGGCTGCAAGGCTGGTCTTCAAGTCCCAGCGGTTTGAGCACGTGTCACCTCTGCTGAAAGAGCTAGGATGGTTGCCGGTTGAGCAAAGGATACAGAGCAAAGTTCTTACGCTGACCCACAAGGCCCGCCACGGCTTGGCTCCTTCGTACCTAGCTGAACTGCTGCACCAGTTTCAGCCTGTTCGTGCCCTCAGGTCCTGTGTGGACAATAAATTAGCTGTCCCACTCCTCTTCTTAAAGACAGTTGGCGACAGAAGCTTCAGCTCTGCAGGTCCTAGACTGTGGAACTCGCTTCCACAATTCTTACGCAACGACAACTACTCTCCAACTGCCGACTTTGGCACATCTTTTTCAGCGGTCCTGAACTGCTACTTCCATGCTACTCACTACCTCAACTGCTTTCCTGACTCTGCTATGCTTTACACTTTCTCGTTGTTGCGTGAGACGAAGTCTGTTGGCTACCGAATGCGTACCGAAAGCCGCTTAGGCTGTGAGTGCGCTATACAAAATTCTCCTGCGTAACACCTACATGGTCTTTATGACTTTGTGGAGTTACAGACGGAGATACATTACATCGCCCACTGCACAATTTGGACCTTATGACCTGGTTCGTGAACAGCGAGCACCTTTCTAGAGAAGGTGCGAAGGTGATTCTTTGTTTTTTGATAAGTTTATAGAAATGACACGCTTTCACCGAGCAGTTTCAGCTTCTCAAGCGAGAAGTCCCAATTTATTTGTAGAAGTTAGAGATCTTTGGAAGAACCTAAAGACGTTATCATTGCGGGGTGTCTGCGTTGCGCAGTTTCAGGCACTTCAGAAATAGATGAGTGCAGCGATTGTTTTTTGAGAGGGGCTACGGCCTTTTGGAAGGCACACCTTCGGTGCGCAGATTCAGGTTTAGCTTTCTATGGAACCAGCCCGCCGCAACCTTATAGAATACCACGTTTGCGCCCTGGGTCTTGGCAAAAAGAAAAGGGCGCTCGCACTTTGCGACCCAGGTGGCGGGTTCGAGACCTGCAACTGGTTGTTTCTAATTGCCTAAAGTGCAAGCGGTGATGATTGCCGTTAGAGCTATTCTGCCGCTAAATGGATGGTAAATGGTAAATTAACTTTCGCCTTTTTCTCATCGGGCGTCAAGGCCACAAGATCAATCCTCTGAGGAAATCTGGCCATGCAGCTTCGCTGTTCTTTTCCAGCAGGCGTGCAGCAGCCGGATTTTCAGCGGAGCTTGCGAGACATTCTGCGTGGCCTCCCTCAAGATGCCTCCCTTGACTGCTCCCTATCCGAGTCGGTTACTTGACTGCTCCCGATCCGAGTCGGTTCATTGACTGCTCCACACAGCCACAGCCGAGAATTGTATTGCTTCTCTGGAAAATGAGGTCGTACCCAAGTCCTTCAAATCTGCGATCATTAGAGCGATACTTGGAAAATTGGATTAGATACAGAGGTCCTTGCAAACTATCACCCAGTTTCCCTTCTTCCGTTTTTGTCAAAGATTCTTGAAAAAATTGTCGCCAAGCAACTCGTAGCATACTTTCAAAAGAATGAAATATCAGAAAAATTTTAATCGTGAATCAAATGTCAGCACTCCATTGAAACTGCGCTCCTCCATGTTACCAATGACATCCTTTAAAGCAACGATCACGGACATGTCAATGCCCTTGAGAACAACGATGGGTCTGGCAGACGAGGCAATGGCGTGGTTTAAATCTTACTTGTATGTATGTATGTATCTCCGTCTATAACTCCACAAAGCCCCAAATACTATGTGGTTGTTAGGCTGGAGAGTTTTTTTGCCCACTCACAGCCTAAGCGGCTTTCGATACGTATTCGGTATCCAACAGACTTCATCTCACGTATCAAAGAGAAATTGGGAAGCATAGCCATAACGGCACACTAGGTAAGATGGTTGCTTTTAACGACCTCAGTCCCGAGGTCGTGGGTTCGAATCCTGCTATGGACAATCCACTGCTGCAAGCGGTGGTGATAGCCGTAAAGGCTCTTCTGTCGCTATTTAATGAGGCTTTTAAATAAGCTGGTATTTATTTTTTATAGCTGAGTCAGGATAATAGTTGAGGTAGCAGGTAGAATGGAAGTAGCAGCTCAGGATGGCTAGATAGGATGAGCCATAGTCGGCAGCAGGAGAGTATTTGTCGTTTCGTAAGAATCGTGGAAGCGAGCTCCACAGTGTTTCGCTAGCCACCGTGGAAGACAGCTCCTAATTTTAGATAGGAATCTGACGTGATGGCTTGCTTTTGAAGCAGTCTTCTGAATGAAGCTTTTAAAATTTAGGCAGTTATCGAAAACTTTACCTACATGTCTAGCACGTGGTGATGGTCGCACAACAGAATCAACAACTAGATAAGCAACGCATTTTATTACAGCCACACGCTTGGGGTGTCCTATGAGCAACAGTTCAGTTTTATTGTTGTTCAGCTTGAAGAAATTTTCCGACATCTAGAATCGAATGTCGGCAAGACAAGCACTCAGTTTATCAGTTGCTGCAGCAGATTCCGACTGTTTGAGTGACCAATACAGCTGCGTATCGTCAGCATAAAAGTGATAGTTATTATGACGTTAAGGTTAGTTTGTAAATACCACAGGCTTGACCGTGTGTCTCATTTGCTTAAAGAGCTAGAATGGCTGCCGGTTGACCAACGCATGCTGAGAAAAGTTCTTACGCTGACCCATAAGGCCCGCCACGGTTTGGCTCCTCCATATCTAGCTGAACTGCTGCACCAGGTCCAGCCTCCTCGTGTCCTCGGGTCTTGTATGGACATAAATTAGCAGTTCCATTCCTCCGCTTAAAGACCGTTGACGGCAGAAGTTTTAGCTTTCCAGATCGTAGGCTGGAACTCGCTTCCACGATTCATATGCAACGACATCTGCTCTCCTGCTGCCGACTGTGACACATCCTTTTCAGCAGTCCTGAGCTGCTACTCCCATGTTACTCACTACCTCAACTGCTCTCCTGACTCGGCAGCGGGACCATGTGACCGCAATTTATAGCAAAAGCAGGCAAGCAAAGGTTTCTAGTTAAGTGATCAGCCGTGGCTTACAATTTACGATCAATTTTTCTGCATTAAAGTGTATTTGGAAAATTATGAACTCTGTCTTCGATCTGATGATGACTGTTGTTTCCAACTCAGCAGCACTGCTGCAATGAATTAGCCGCATCTATGAGAACTCCAACACCTCCAATCCAAGAGCCGTCTGTGAGGAATTGAATGTATTTGAAAAGAAGAACGTCTCTGCTCTTATCGTCGTCCGCTATGAGGCCTAGAAAGATTGGTTGATTGGCATAGGCTGGCGGCACACTACGAGCAACTTCCGGTAACACCAGATCAAGGTCGAAGTGTATACCCCTGCCAAACGCCCGGCCATAGGCTTTCAGGGACCCCGTAACATCTATAAGTGAGAATCACTGATTGTATCTCAGTAGATTGACAGTCTGTAAAATCGGTGCAGTTTCGCGAAGCGACCGTGCGTTCTATTAGGTTTAGCTGCGTAGCTAAACAGAAAAGAGAGCGTTCAATTCACGAGTTCTACAGGCTTCATTTACAAATGCCCTACCTACAATGGCTCACGAGGATAGCATCCCGGGATTTGCGACAACGGGAACCGATTCCGGGCTTTTCCAACCGTCTGCCTACGTGGGGGGGGGTTATGATCTCATTTGTGCTCCAAAGTTGAGGGCCCGGTTCGAGCGGAAGGCGCTCTCTTCTATTTAAATCTACGAGCCCAATAAATCGCCATTAACTTTATAATTTTACTATTGGAATATTACTTCACAATAAAGTATGTGGCTGGACCTTTAGCCGGATTCATATTTTATTAAATGCTAAAAAGTATATTGTAGCGCGCGAGAGAGACATAGAGAGAGAGAGAGAGAGAAGCGGCGGGCGCCATGTCACTCCTGAAGACAATTCTAGGACCATAAAAACCATATAATAATAATAATAAAACATTTTTTTATTCCGCAGGTCCCTACCAAGTTCTGATAGACGTTACAGACAGACACGCTCCGAAAATATTCAGTTTTTCATAACACTTTTCCCAAAGCACGCATTTTCAAACTTCCACTTCGAGTACCGTCAAAAGCCTCAACCTTCAAAGCTTATCTTCGGTAAAATATCCTAGATTGCCAGGTACAATCTAGGATTTCACTTCTATACAGATGACACTCAGTTGTACCTTTGCTTTGATCCCTCTCAGCCCTCAATCGAGTCGTATTATCTAAACTCCCTAGCTGCATATACTGATGACATCCGCACACGGATAGTAGCAAGCTTTCTTAAGTTGAGTTATGATAAAACTAACCTAATAGTTATGAGCAAACCGAGTGTGCTTTAGAAATCAGACAGGTCAGCACTCAAAATCTGCTCGGCCTGCAAATCTCTTGATAAATCTGCACGAAATTTTGGTGTCCGGTTCTAAAGTGACCTTGTATTAGACGACCTCATCATCTCCACGGTCAAGTCTGCCTACTTTCAGCTAGATAACAAAGCTACAATTTTGGGTTGTTTAGACAGGGATACCACATCTAAATTGGTCCACGCACTTGCGACATCCCGTCTTGACTTCTGTAACTCACTAATTGCTGGTCTGCGGGCCTAGAAGTCAGGCGCTTACAACTGTTGCAAAACTCTGCAGCTAGGCTTTTTTTTCATGAGCCTCACAGTTGCCACATCACACTACTTCTCACCGACCTACACTGGCTCCCAGTTAAGAAACGCGTCGACTTCAAAGTTTTGTCACTCACTTGAAGGTCCCTTAACTCTTTGGCGCTAGCCTCCATGTCAGCTATACTCGCCGCCAGGCTAAGCATCGTAGGGTCCGCTTTTCGGAATGTAATAATTTAATGTAAATTATATCCGTCTGTAACTCTATAAAACCCTCAAAGACTATGTGGGTATTACACAGGAGAGTTTTGTATAGCGCACTCATAGCCTAAACGGCTTTCGGTACGCATTCGGTAGCCAACAGACTTCATCTAACACAACAAAGAGAAAGTGAGAAGCATAGCTGAGTCAGGAGAGCAGTTGAGGTCATGAGTAACATGGAAGTAGCAGCTTTGAACTTCTGGAAAGAATGCGCCATAGCCGGCAGCATGAACAAGAGGTCAGCAGCAGGCAATTCGTAATCGCCTGATGCGAGCTGTATTATTAGCTATTGAAAATTTATTTGCTTGCATTTGAATTAAATTTAGAATCGGCGGAACTTTCCTTTTACTTTTTTATACATGAATGAAATCGCCAAAAGCGTGTGTGCACGCTGGATGCCAGTTTTACTACTCAGCCTTTGCATGTTTTGACACAAAAACCACGAATGCCTAATCCCCTTTATCTACGATTTACCTGGAATTACAATAGTAGTTTCCTTACCTAGAAAATTTACTCATCTCGAAATGGTGAGAGCGGTGCATCGAAGCTCAGAAAATACATGTAGTGCAGAATGGATCTCCGTGGCAGTATGTAAGTTTTCTCTTTTTCTGCGCGCCAGCACGCTATTTTTTGCACTCGATATTTTCATCTCCTAGCCTAATTATTCGAGTGGATCTTCATCTTCAGGATCATTCGACAGTAAACCATTTTTTCGCTAAAGGGGCTTGACCCATGTGACATGTGAGTCACCTAATAAGCTACCTGAAAGTAGTAGTGGGCCCATATAAACTTTGAATGTTTACGCTAGTCAGTAGGCACCTGGATCGAAACATTGTTCTTCGAATGAAAATGACCTATTGCTCTTATAAATTTGATTATTGTACTTCCACTATTCCAGGAATCAATAATTTAACGTATGCAACCTTCTGGTACGCTATGGATAGAATTTTTTAAATAATGATATAATTAGTTTAAACTTTCTGTAGATCCGTACACTGGCTAAACGTCCTCTATATTGTTACCAGTCTTTTGCAAAACGCTGTAGGCTGCGGCTGGAGCGATGCAAGCTCCATTTGATTGTCTTTGATGGTCGAGGCAGCAGAGCGCTTGTGTATTATTAGGATCCTTGTAACATCAGCACACATACATAATCGATACAAATACAAATACACACAATGCAAATGCAAACAGTAACTGCGACCAAGCACAACTGCTGGTGCGTAAAAGATGGCGGCCTAACTTCAGTAGTAGCCGGACGAGACCAGTGTCGTGAAATTGCGTCCAACTAAGGAGTAGTATCAGTGTGTAGGGAACGAGTCGAATGGATTCGTCAATTTTTTTATACACTCTCTTTATGCGGCGCCTGTACCACTGCGTCAGAAGGTGCCCGGAGCTAACTTGCTCTCTAACCTCACTTGCCCATACATGAAAACCGTGGCTCCACCCGTGCCTTATGTAGCACTTGAATCCATGACCTAGCAAGTTTAGTATGACCGAGCAATTGTCCCTTGGCTGAGCAAGACATCAGATCGCGAGCGATGATATTGTACCCAGGCTGGGTTCGGTTGGCTGGGACCGGACGGCTATAGTGAGGGTTAGGGTCACCGGCTAGGCCGGGGTCGGACCTACGGCATGGCCGGATGTATGCGGTGACGTGAAGTCACCGGGGCTCTTGGGTACGGGAAGTTGGCCAAGTAAGTCGTGGTGTTGGAGGCTCCCGGTCTCGCCGAGTTATGCACCTGGATTCGTGCAGGCGTGCTCCGGCGATGCTGCCACGCACGCAAGGGAACGAGTACCCAAGGCCCGAGCGGAGCTGGATAGCTCGCTCGTTGTTGACTTGTTTATACCGCGTTCCCCGTGTAGCGTGTTCGTGACCCCCCCCCGTGCGTTGGCGTCTTTCGGTGGAAGCTTACGACTGTGGTAGTTGTCGACTCGGACTAGCCAGCAGTTACTCAGCCAGCCGGGTTTTGGACGGCGTACGCTCGTACTGTTGGATTCGGAGTCGGTACAGCGACAGGACTGCAGTAGCCGCCTGACCCCAACTAACACGTTTGTTCGCGCTTGCTGCGTCATCTTGCGCCCCCGTAGTGTATTGTGTATAGGATCCTCCATGTAGACCTGTTTAGTTCCCCCATTGTTGTTGGCGCATGCGTTATTATAAAGAGGTTTAACCTGACGGCCGCTCGTCTTACCCTAGCTCGGCGGCATGGCGAGCGGCAGCGTGGCCGGAGGATGGCGGGTTTGGCGGGAATTAGCCTCTGACCCCTGGAACCCGGTTACAATATTATCCTGTTTCGGGCTACTCAGTCGACTTTGCTTCCTTTTCAGCATAATTTTACTGTCTTGAAAGAATTCTCTTAGGATAAAATGAAAAAGTATTATACTATTATTATCGTTAAATTTCAGAGTGCAATTATACTTTTTACGGCGAGTGTACGTTCGGGAAGCGGCCACCCGGACGGAGCAGGCAAAAGTCACGTGACCCCGGCTTTCGGCGAACCTCCATTTGATCGCGTCTCCAACCAGCCCCCACACTGGATTGCCTTCGTCAAAGTATTTTGATTGATTTGTATACTTAAAAATAATTGCTTAATTTTTCCGCATTGACTAGATTTAAATGAAACCGATGACATCGCCACCAAGGCGAATAGCCCACACCTTACATGAATTTTCAGTTGAAACGAGGGGGCAGACAGATGGCCGGTAAGTTGAAAGTAGGACACACTGCATCAAGTTGCCTAGCTCGGCCGCTAGGTCAGTGCATGCATTTAACGAAACTCCTTTATTAGCCTTCTCTTTACATCGTTTACCTTTGTGCTGAGCGCATGAAGCCATCAGCAGGCTGAGACTACTCTTACTTTGCACGGACGTTGTCGTAGTCTATTTTACTTTTCTAATGAGATCGCTGTTCCGTTTGGCCACCTCCTCGCTACTGGTGAAAAGCAAGCAATTCTGCATATGATAACTCCAGGCCACGAACAGGCTACAGCTATTTTAACCTTCACAAATAAAGCTTCGAAGATAAACCGTCAAGTAATGTCAATCAGCTCTGTATCGATTGCGTTTCCTGCTGTTTTATTTGAGTCCTCCGTATGCGTCTCTGAGAGAAACATATGAATGAATTAAAAATAAATATATATAAACGTTCACAATGAGCAAAAAAATGTGTGGTGCTAGCAGAGACTGTGTATTTAAAAAAAATCCTTGTGGCTTTTACCTCACCATGAGGAGCTGCCAACGAGTGCCTCTGACGCTTCTTATAAAACCGGCTCTGTCGGCTCACCAAAGATATTGCGTATGCGATGTCACATGTTAGATCAGCTGTTCTGAGGCATCTTATTGGACCACTAGCTTGAGCCATCAGCTGGTAGCGTCGCAATTGTACATAATGAGGCAATTAAATTGAATAGATAGAAACCAGACTCTTTTCATATTTAAGTTTTACTCGTGCCTCTTACTAGTATCTGCTATATATACTACATAAGAATATTAATAAATAATAATAACAATAACAACACTGATTTTCACTCCTTTTACGTAGGGTCAAAATTGGTAAGGGGTACCTAATAGCCAGAAAATATACGACCCAGTTTCTGCTCGTGTTATTCTTGGCGTTGAAATAAATACTCACCCTGTTGCCAATATTACCGCCAAGCACAGGATATGCACTCCGTCTTGTCGGTGGCAGTACTTACCATCACGATATACCATAAATGTCTTAGAAATGTACCAATATTCTGAAGGTGAGCGAGGCTTGTCATCAATACTCGCAAAGCCTGGAACTCACGACCGACGCACGTCACAACGTCCCCTGATATGACGATATTTAAAAAGAAGGTTAGCACGCACATTTTTATTACAGCGTGTGATCTGTCTTCTTGATTCGTCCTTAAAGGGCACGCACCTGCTTACACTATGCCTACTGCTTGCGGATGTTACAAAAAATTGTTTGGTAATGCTTTCTATACAGCATATGTAAAGTGCCTAGAAAAAAATTCAGTTCTCGGAGGGCCCTATAAACATGTATTATTATTATTATTATTAAAACGGGCAGACGGTTGGTGCGTGGGAAGGAGGCATGCTGTCGGCCGGTGTGATTTGAAGGGAAGACGGCTGATGAACGACTGGCGGCAGGCTCTCTGCGCCTATGCTATCAGCTCTTGGGCTGTGCGTTGGAAAGATAAGAACGGCCCAATTTCAGTTTAAAGTAACTCTTTTCTTAGGCTCGGGGCAAAATTAAATTGCCTTTACGCAGGATAAAAACGCATGAAAATGAATGGCTACGGCCTCAGAGTGTACTCTCACGGTAAATCTTCCGCGCCATCAGTAGATAAAAAGGTTACTGGACGACTTCTAGGAAGAACAAGTGCAACCTGGCAGCTGGCAGCAAGTTTTTACTAAGAAAAGAGACGATATGATGGTGGCGTACTTCGTGAATGGGCTACAAAATACTATGAACCGCGCCTTTGTTATCCATTCCCTTTGATCTATTTTATGTTGGCAGTAAATGTGATTTATATTTTGACATTAAATCATCATAATTCATTTTGAATTCCGTCTCGTAAAGAAATTGTCTGGAAGGATCCGTTTTGCATTGCTTCCACGAAACCGTTACTAGAGATGTTGTTTTTATGTTGCATAAAGAGACGTGATCAGCGCTGGATTTCCTCCATTTGAAAGGCTAGATTTTAAAGAGTAGATAGCAATAAGATAATAAATAACAGTAGATACTAATAAGAAAATTTCCCCACTGCCTTTTTACGTATATAATTGTAAAATAATGCATTGCTACAGTGCTGCAAAATGTCTCAGGTACTACCAAGTTTGGTAAGAAATACATCAACATATCCATGGATTCCTAAAATCAAACAATGGAGCTTCTATATGCAGATTTTCCGATGAACAAGTAAACTGAAGTACATGCATGCAGTACTCTAACCACAAATCTTTATTTATTGGTTGAATACGTTCATTAAATTATACCAAACCTGGCACACGTAGTGATGTTTTGAGATAGGAGCGTGAAGAGTCAACTTTTGTGATGCTGATCGGCCGAGCAAGTCCTCTGCTTCATCCCAAACTCTGCAATGTACTACTAGTAAAGAAAAAGATCATCCAAGTTTCTTTTCAACCGCTAGGCTTCTGTTGACATAAGAAATGGCATAACTGACAGAGAGGCCACAGAAGAAATGACGTAATTTACACAGAGGCCACAGAAGAAGAGCTTTTTCAATTCGTCTAGGTTGAAGTCTGCGTTTAATTAGACTGAAGTTTGCGTTTAACTAGCGGCTTGATTTTACGACTTCGCAGCCAGTGTACTGTCATCGTGCTTCAACCCGACTTTCACAGTCGGACCTAATGAGACTTAATGATAATAATAATAATAATAATTACATTAATAATTAATTTTCGTAGCGCCTTAATCTCTTTCTAGACAATTTACATATGTTTTAAAAGTTTCAACGGGAAAATAAAGTGAGTCGTAGAGTGCACAGTATCAGCACAAACTAGCACATCATGAGCGTATCACAAGGACCCATCAAATACTGTGAGAAACACGTGCGTTTTCAGCTTCTTCTAAAATTTTAAGCCAGGGGATGTTACGTCAGTCGAGAGTAAGCTCCCGGTTTTAGAAGCATGCGAACTAAAGGCACGGTCTCCTAAGCATTTGTGAGGCTGGTTTGACGCATGGTTGCGCAATTGCTGTCAGTAAAGTGACTCGTACGATGCCTAATCAGGTGGTGAGTATTTCTGATGGGTAAGCTGGAGCCAGAGAACTAAATTAATGAAAAGCGAGTAAGACACTTCGTGTTTGATACGTTCCCTTGATAGGGAGCCAGTGCAGGTCAGCGAGAACAGGTGTGATGTGCCAAATGAGACTCTCATGATGAACAAGTCTAGCTGCCGAGTTTTGCACCGGCGAAAAGTGCCTGGTATCACAGGCCAATAGACCAGCAAGACGTGATTTACACGAGAGTCGTGATGAAATATCCCGAATGCATAAATATATTTAGATTTATCCCTGTCTGAGCAGGCAAGAATTTGAGCAAGGTACATATCTTTCGTTCAAGGTCACTGTTTAAATAAATGCATAGGCGGACATAGGTGCTTCAGCAAATCTGTCACTAATTCAATAACACTGTAAAATATTGTAGCTAATATACTAATATTACAGTTAATATTAATAATAATGCACTTGATAAAGATTATAAGATAAATTATTATTTTAGGTGATTAAATTAGCCTCGCTAACTGCCGTACGCGAACAACTACTTAGAATGGTCCAGTCATTGTAGGCACAGTACGTTTGATGCGAAAATGCTATTTTATTGGATATATAAGTAGAAATGCAGCTGGCAATAAAAGAGACACTTAAAAGTGATAATAATGTTAATGATAGTACGTTCCCGCCAAGTTAAGGAAGAGTCGCGTTGGAGGATATTCTACCTATAGGACGTCTGATGCAGCACGGAAACGTTCGCTCCAGCAACAATTGCAAGCAAATGCGTTGACACCAGCTTCAAGGGCAGCTGCCGATCCGTCCTCTATCAGCTGCTCGCAAGTGACACTTGGCTACAACTGCTCGCTGGTTGAAGATATTGCTGCTTCATATTAAAGATTCACTTTATATTCCAACAAACTTCATTGCGAAAATAGGGGTCTCTTAAAGCACTGTAAATTTAATGTCTTCGTAAGTATCCTTGTTGCGTAATTCATTGAATTATACTCGTTTAAACGGCCATATTAACTGGAACAATGTGCATACGATTTATTCTGCGTCTGGTCTATCCATCGATAAAAGTGTATAATATTTCTCGTCTTCATAGTTAGAGCGATGTATTTACTACAGATCACAGAATATACACACTTGGCTTTCTCAAAACGTGGGTGCGAACATTGCAACACGATCAAGTTGAGAAAATCACTTGCTGCATGTATTGATGACATGCGCACACGGATGGTAGCAAATTTTCTAAAACTAAATGATGATAAAACCAACTTACTAGTTATGGGCAAACCCAGAGTGATTCACAAATTGGAAAGGCTGAAACTCGAAATTGGCTCTTCCAGCATATCTCCAATTGAATCAGCTCGAAATCTAGGTGTCATATTCCAAAGCAACCTCTCGTTAGACGACCATATCAGCTCCACGGTCAAATCTGCCTATTTTCAGCTTCATAACATTGCTAAGATTTGGGCTTGTTTACATAAGGATACCACATCTAAGTTGGTCATTGCATTCGTGACATCCCGTCTCGACTTCTGCAACTTACTGCTCGCTGGCCTACTGGCATGTGCGATCAGGCGATTGCAGCTGGTGCAAAACTCCGCAGCTAGGCTTATCTGTCGTGAGCGTCGCAGTTGCCACATTACCCCACTTCTCGCCGACCTGAACTGGCTACCAGTCAAGCAACGGATTGACTTCAAGGTTTTGTCGCTCACTTTTAGGTCACGTACTTCTTTGGCTCCAGTCTATCTCCCAGATATACTCCCCCATCAGGCCAAGCATCGTACCACCCGCTTTTCGGAATCCAACAGCCTACAAATACCCCGTAGAAACCTCAAATCCTTTGGAGACCGTGCATTTAGTTCGTATGTTCCCGAGACCTGGAACTCCCTCCCGACCTGCGTCAGAACATCCCTTGACCTAACCACATTTAAAAAGAATTTAAAACACAAATATTTAGAATAGCATTTAGTGGGTCCCTGTGATTCGTCCTTAAAGTGCCTATGCGTGCTGACACTGTTCGTGCTGCCACTAACCACATTTGCATGCTGACCCTGTGCATGTCACCCCTAACCATGTTATTCATTTTTTTGTTTATCGAGAATAATTTTACTCACCATTCAATTGCATTTCACTTTGCAGCAAATGTAAAGCGCCAAGAAAGAGAGAGATTAAGTTCTCCGAGGGCGCTTTATCAAGTGCATTACTATTATTATTAAATCAGTAAGTAAATTAAAATAGAACTCTATATATCCATCTCCGTTCATATCCACTTTGCAATCAGACTTTCCACGTGCTTGCTGGTATCTGCAAAGCCGACAGAAACAGTGTTTAAAACAGATATATCCGAGTTAGCAGTCGCATTTTAAGCTTTTATTGTTAAAAGTACCAGTCTAGCATGCCGATTGCCCATCACGTAAACTGGCCATGCTCTCAATATCTTTCTTAAGAAATGTAGGTAAGAGTTTGCAGTCAATATTATGGATTAGGATCTGCATTATGCACAACCTGCTGAGCATACTGGGTTGCATGCCTACGACGTCAATCGTGGTACAGCTTTCATGGCTAGTCAGAACGAAGAGTTGTCCGTTGCAGCAGTGAACGCTCCGTAGTACGCTTAGTTCATATGGCTTTCTCCGGACTGACAAGAGCACAGTTTGCGTCCACTCAAGACTTGCTGGATCCAGGACGTGCATTTTATAGTGATCTATCTCGCTGTCATTATAGATTGATTCCTCCTGAATAACACATATTCTATCATCCCACTCGATGGCTTTAAGAAAGCCTGTAAGAAAGGGGGCTTCTCCGGTCATCGATTGCCTACTGCACCTGTTAAAGCAAGTATCGAAAAACAGCACACTCGAATTCGATCTGTTAGGGTCCACATTGCCTACGAGGTTATCCACTATCAGCACGTAGTGTTTCCACGAAATTAAAGTCCTCGCTCCACCAAAATTCTGCTGGCTGATGTCGGAGCAACGCAAGCTCCAATTCATCGTCTCTAGATCGAGACCATAGAGTGCTTGTGTATTATCATGAAACTTAAAAGATCGGCACAGATACATAGTACTAGCGACCAAGCACACCTGCTGGTCCATGAAAGATGGCGGTCCAGTTCCAGTAGTAGCAAGACGAGACCAACGACGTGAAATGGTGTCGAAACAAAAGATTGTTTTCATGCGTATATCCTGTTCCTGGTGACTCCATTCGAAGCCATAGAAGTAGACATACTGTCTGTAAGCTATAAAATTTCCCTGGAATTGGTTTGTTGGTCCAATTCCAATTGAATTCGCAGCTTCTATTTGTGACCAACTTAATGTATCGCAGTTTAATGCACGAACACTTAACGGCTTCACGAAATGAGGAGCTTGCTGGTAACCGAACGTATAAAGAGTCGTTCCAACTAGTATACTGTCATGGAGTTTCCATATGGACTTGGAAATACTAAGGCGAGCGATTTGATGAGGCATCTCGGTTCGCACTTGGAGTCGTACTGCTGCCAGTGATATCATCGAGCAGTAGAGTAGACCAGCATCATCTCAGTAAGCATTTAGCTGGAGCAGCGGAAGTGAGCTCAGATAGATAAGTTCACGCCGTTTCTGTTCCGTGTGCTGAAATGCACACAAGGGAAGTGAGCAAAGCAGCTATATCCCGTTAACATAAGGCACTCAATTAGAGGCTTCGGCCCTAATGGCTTGGTTTCACGTAAGCCTCGAATGCAGTATTGTGATTTTAATGAACAGTTTCGAGTGAATCGCGGCTCATAACTGATACAGGAATTCTGACTTTAGACTAGTAGGAGTTATTTCTGACCCCTCGTGTCGCGTACCAAGTCGTAAGACACCAGCCGTTAGAAGCCAAAGCCAATGTAAACAACCATTGTGTAGTCATGTAATACTTAGAACCTACCTTCATCTATAAGTATTTCATCTGGCTCGAAAATATATCCTGGAGGTCATTCGTTTGACTACCGACAGCACGATGAGACTTACAAAGATTTGAAAACATCTTCCGACTATCCACTGAGGGACTGAATCATTCACCCACCGAGTCGTCCAAGTTACTGGTACTCATAATGCAAATATGGTTAAGCGATTAAATTGTGTTCCTCAATTGTGCGTTCGTGAGAAATCTTGAACGACTATTGCTCCTACCTCGATTATCGATAGCTTTCCTAGGCTTATCTTCGGTCAAATGTAATGCATTCGCTAAATGGAAGGCTATCAAACAATAGTAGCAGCATTTCAAACTTTAGCAGCAGCTGACGCAATTAAGGAACAGTGTTTCAAAAATCTTCATTTACGATTCGCGATAACTTCTTGGCCTGAATCATCCCTGGAAGCGGTCCGAATAGGCTTCTTTGTTGTGTTTGCGGCTCGTTTCAGAGAAGCGAAGTTGATGATGTACATAATTTGCATTTAATATTATTCGTGATCAGAATTCTGTTATGCGATTTAATGTCAGTGGCCCAAAATTCATTTAAAATCGTGAACGCTGTTATGAATTCATGAAAATAAATAATTAAATTACCTGAATTAACGCATTTTAAAAACTTAATCCAAAAGCCCACCTGTCTCTTACTGAACGATTCACTCCACCCGTTTCAATATTAGCAGCGTAAAGGTCGACTGTTTCAACGGCCGCATTTACATCGCTGCTTAGGAGCTTTAGTGACTATCAGACCGGCTTGACGAGAGCTATAAGAGAATGCCTTATGTGTGTTTAGTGCCAGACACTGGTACCGCTGGGTATGGGGGCTAGATATCTGTTTCAGCGCCATGACTTTACCTGTTTCCGGCGAATTAGTCGACATGCTTCGCCTACTTTTACTGCCTAGTAAGATTTGTCTGAGGGTGAAATACAACTACAGTATTATTATTGTTAGTAAATATCATTGTGAAATAATTTGTTGACGGTGAGTGAACGTTCGGTAAGAACCTAGCTGGACTAAACAAAGTCATGTGACCAACGTTCAGCGACCGTCAATTTCATTGCATCCCCAACCTCTCCCGGTGCATTTCCTCCGTTGAGGTATCGTGATAGTAATACTTGACGTGTAATTAAAATACTCTTTTGATTCTTCATAATGACTCCATTTCCATGAAACCGATGGCGTCGCCATCAAATTAAATAGCCCACACCCAAGATAGTTTTTTTTCAGTTGTCGAAACGAGGTATGCATGCGGTCGTCGAGTTGGAATGAGTTGGGCATTCAGCCAGTGACTTGGAAGGAGATTTACAGACGGTCGGTGAGGTCACGACCACGAAACCCTCACGAGTTCGGGTAGCAGCGCAACGCGTGCAATGTGCAAAGACCTGAAGCTAGCAGTACGCCGAAAATGAAACACAGCACTCAATATTCCGCACGCAGCGCTAGCAACAACGCCGTATTACTAAAGTAGGAACAGCAGCCTGTATTGTACAGCTGTTACAACCGGGTGACTTCCTGCTGACTCGCACGGCAGCTCAGGCGCAGCGCTAGACTCACCGACCGGCAGACCACTACTCCAAGACCACGACTGCGGTCAGGTACAAGCCTTATATAGTAGCCACGTCGTAAGTCACAATATATATATCAACGTAATTTATAATCAATAACAATAATCGTACATAATGTTGCTCTTAACCTTCAGATTATCGTGGCTATCTCATGAGCCTCTTCATCAATTGGAAAATCTCGTTGTTCCTAATCAAGGCTCAGCTGTCAAGTTCATAGTTCAAAATGACGGGGCATTACGAGTTAGAATGAGAGGGCGGACAGCCGGCGAGCGACTGATGCAACTTTTCAAAGCGCCAGTCAGCTCTAGGCTCCCAAGTTTTGCGTTGGCCAGAAAAGAATGCTCCGATTTCAGCTAAAAGAGACTCTCTTCTTTCACTCGCTGCAAAACATGAAGTCGTCTTTGTAGAGAAAGAGAAAACGACTGAAAATGAATGGCTACAGCTTCACGCATGTACTCGTGTCGGAAATCTTCCACGCCGTCCCCGTGGCGAGTGCCAGATGCTAGTGCAGATGCCCTCGCAGCTGGAAGATAACGTTTGCTGAAAACAAATATCCAATGTGATTGCGGCTAATTCTGCGAGTTCTCCCTCTCTAAATTCTCCCTCTCTAAATTGCGAACCGTGTCTTGACTACCTGTTCAATGCAAACTGTTATACGTTGGCAGTATATGTGATTTCTAATTTGGCATTGATCAATAAATTAATCGTAGTCCCGTTAGTACACCGGCTCGTAGACAAGCGGCCGCGGAGAGCACCGTTTGGCGTAGTTTACTACAAACGATAACTTTGACCTCGAGTTTTTTGTCTCCTTAAGAGAGATGGTTAGCGCTGAATATCTAGTATTTTAAAGGCTGATTTTCTAATAGTCCCTGCTTTATAGGTATGATACCAAGCTTCCTCTACTAGCTTTGCATATATATAATGATATAGGAATGCACTTGTTGCAGTGTTGGCAATTATCACAGGTGCAACCAATTAAGATGCACCTGCATATCATAGTCCAAACACCTATTGACCTTCTTCATCTGCAGATTTTTAATGAACTGGTGAAAATAAATATACACATGCAGTACTCTAACCGCAAATCTTGATTTCTCTGTAGAATACGTTCAGCGGGTTACAACAAACCTAGCACATTACCCGTCACGTGCAATGACGGTTTGAGGTAAGAGCGTAAAGAGTCGACTTTTGTGATGCTGATCGGCCGAGCAATTTCTTTGCTTCATTCCAAGTTCTACAATTTACTGCTATTAATAAAAAATATCCTTTGAGTTTCTGTTCAACCTCCAGACTTCTGTCGGCACAAGATATGACGTCGTTGACACCGAGGCCACAGAAGAAGAGCTAGCGGTTTTGATTTCAAGGCTGCACAGTCAATCGATTTTCATCGTACTGCAACCCAACTCTCACAGTCGTCCCTAACGAAACTGAAGAATAATAATAATAGCGTTCAGCATGCTTTAGCGCATGATGAAAGTACCTCAAAGACCCATCAAATACTGTGAGGAATACGCGCGCTTACAGCTTATTCTTAAATGTCGATTCGGGGCTGTCGTGACGTCAGTCGAGAGTGAGTTTCGAGTTTTGGGAGCATACGAACTAAAGGCACGGTCTCCTATGGATTTCAAGCTAGTTTTTCTCAGAGTTAAACCATTATTATCAGAAAAGCATGTCGTACGACGCCTGAAAGTGAGTGGTAAAACCTCGAAATCAATACGCTGCCCTATTGGGAACCAAGGCTGATCGTCTTGAACTAGCGTGATGTGGCTAGTGCGATGCTCAATACAGTCAAGCCTAGTTTCACAGTTTTGCACCAACTGAGATGATTGAACAGGCCCCTAGACGAGCAAGCACTTATTTACAGAAGTTGAAACGGAATGTCGCAAATACATGAATCAATTTTGACGTAGCATCCCTGTCGAAGAAGGCAAGAATTTGAGCAACGTTAAACAGCTTTCGTTCTAGGTCACTGCTTGAATATGGACTCCAGCAAATCTCAAAGCAAGTCACCGAGTCAAAAACGCTGTCGAATATTGTAACTACTATTCTCGTTCTAAGAAGAATAAGATTTTTTTAGATGACGGCCTCGCTAACTAACAAACGCGAACGACTTTTGACAATAGTCCAACTATTGTAGGTACAGCCATCTTTGCTCCGGAAATGCGTGTCCATTTGAAAATACAGCAGAGAAGCAGCAGCCACTAAAAGAGACAAATAATTATAACAATAAAATTAATGTATTACCACCAATTTAATAAATACTTACGCAGGCAGCTACTTTACTTGTAGAATATCTGATGCAGCGCTGACAAGTTCGCTCTAGCAACAATCTCACGGAAACGCATTAACATAAGCTTCACGGGCAGCTGCCGACGCATCCTCTATCAGCTGCTCCAACGTGATACTCGGCTACAGCCTCTCGCTAGTTGCAGACATTACTGCTTCTTAATAAGGATTCTTGTTAGATTTCAGGAAGTTCTATTACGAAAATAGAAATCTCTTAAAGCACTTTGAATTTAATGTCTTCGTAAGTATCCTTGTTCGCAGATTCCATCGAATTATACTCGTCCGTTTAAATGGCTAAAGTAATTGCAACAATGTGCATGCCATCTATTCTGCGTCTGGTCTATCTATCAATAAAAGTAGGGAATATTTCTCGTCTTAATCATTAGGGCGGTGTATTTACCACAGATCACAGAATATACACACTTGGCGTTCTCAAAATGTGGTTGCGAACATTGCAACACGACCACGTCGAGCCAACCAGTGAGCAAATACAGATAGCACTATATTAATCCATCACCGCTTATATCCACTTTGCAATCAGACTTTCAACGTGCTTTCTTATAAGTGGAAAACCAACAGCATCGCAAGATTTACGTCAAACACATTTATTCGAAACGGCACTACTCTCATTCATCAATCTATTTTGCCAACAAACATCAGCACTATAGCCGTCTGAAAACAGTGTTTCCAACTGATATATCTGAGTTAGCAGTCGTATTTTAAGCTTTTAGTACTGAAAGTACCAGTCTAGCATGCAGGTTTCCCATCACGTAAACTGGCCATTATCTCAATATTTTCCTTCAGAAGTGTATGTAGGCGTTTGTAATCAATATTATGGATCAGGATCTGCATTATGCACAACCTGCTGAGTTTACCGGGTTGCATGCCTACGACGTCAATCGTAGCACAGCGTTCATGGCTAGTCAGAACGAAGAGTTGTCCGTTACAGCAGTGAACGCTCCGTAGTATGCTTAGTTCATATGGCTTTCTCTGGACTGACAAGAGCACAGTTTGCGTCCACTCAAAACTTGCTGGATCCAGGACGTGCATTTCATAGTGATCTATCTCGCTGTCATTATAGATCAATTCTTTCTGAATAACACATATTCTATCATCCCACTCGATGACTTTAAAGAAGCCTATAAGAATGGGGGCTTCTCCGGTCGCCGATTGCCTACTGCACCTGTTAGAGAGAGTATCGAAAAACAGCACACTCGAATTCGATCTGTTAGGGTCTACATTGCCTACGAGGTTATCCACTATCAGCACGTAGTGTTTCCACGAAATTAAAGTCCTCGCTTCACCAAAAATCTGTTGGCTGATGTCGGAGCAACGTAAGCTCCAATTCATCGTCTCTAGATCGAGACCGTAGAGTGCTTGTGTATTATTAAGAAACCTTAAAGATCGGCACAAATACATAGTACTAGCGACCAAGCACAATCGCTGGTCCATGAAAAATGGTGGTCCAGCTCCCGTAGTAGCAGGACGAGACCAGTTATGTGAAATGGTGTTGAAACAAAAGATTGTTTTTATACATATACTCTGTTCCTGGTGACTCCAATCGTAGCCGTAGAAGTAGACATACTGTCTGTAAGCTATACAATTGCCCTGAAATTGGTTTGTTGGTCCAATCCCAATTGAATTCGTAGCTTCTATTTGTGACCAACCTAATGTATCGCAGTTTAATGCACGAACACTTAACGGCTTCATGAAATCTGGAACAGGCTGGTGGCCGAACATATAAAGAGTCGTTCCAACTTTTATACTGTCATGGAGTTTCCATACGGAATCGGAAATACTAAGCCGAGCGATTTGATGAGGCATCTCAGATCGCACTTGGAGTCTGCCAGTGACGTTATCCAGAAGTAGAGTAGACCAGCGTTAGCTCAGTAAGCATTAGGCTGGAGCAGCGGAAGTGAGCTCGGATAGACTTGTTCGTGCTGTTTCTGTTCTGTGTGCTGAAATACACAGAAGGGAAGTGAGCAAAGCAGCTATATCCCGTTAACATAAGGCACTTAATTAGACGCTTCGGCCCTGATGGCTTGGCTTCACGTAAGCCTCGAATGCAGTATTGTGATTTTAATGAACAGTTTCGAGTGAATCGCGGCTCCTAACTGCTACAGAAATTCTGACTTTGGACTAGTAGGAGTTATTTCTGACCCCTCGTGTCGCGTACCAAGTCGTAAGACACCAGCCGTTAGAAGCCAAAGCCAATGTAAACAACCATTGTGTAGTCATGTAATACTTAGAACCTACCTTCATCTATAAGTATTTCATCTGGCTTGAAAATATATCCTGGAGGTCATTCGTTTGACTACCGACGGCACTATGAGACTTACAAAGGTTTGAAGACATCTTCCGACTATCCACTGAGGGACTGAATCATTCACCCACCGAGTCGTCCAAGTTACTGGTACTCATAATGCAAATATGGTTAAGCGATTAAATTGTGTTCCTCAATTGTGCGTTCGTGAGAAATCTTGAACGACTATTGCTCCTACCTCGATTATCGATAGCTTTCCTAGGCTTATCTTCGGCCAAATGTAATGCATTCGCTAAATGGAAGGCTGTCAAACAATAATAGCAGCATTTCAAACTTTAGCCGAAGCTGACGCAATTAAGGAACAGTGTTTCAAAATACTTCATTTACGATTCGCGATAACTTCATGGCCTGAATCATCCCTGGAAGTGGCCTGAATAGGTTTCTTTGTTGTGTTTGCGGCTCGTTTCAGAGAAGCGAAATTGAGGATGTACATCATTCGCACCTAATATTATCCGTGATCAGAATTCTGTTATGCGATTCAATGTCAGAAGCCCTTGATTCATTTAAAATCGCGAATTTGGTTATGAATTCATGAAAATAAATCAAGAAATTGCTGGAATTAACGCTTTTTAAAAGAAATAAGCTAAAAGCCGACCTGTCTCTAACTGAACGATTCGCTCCACTCGTTTCAATGTAAGCAGCGTAAAGGTCGACTGTTTCAATGGCCGCATTGATATGGCTACTTATGAGCTTCAGCGGCTATCAGACCGGCTTGGAGAGAGCTATAAGAGAATGCCTTGCGTAGCACGCGAATCCGTGACCATAGCGTGTTTAGTGCAACACGTGTACCGCTGGGCTGGGGGGCTAGATATCTGTTTCTGCGCCATGACTTTACCTGTTTCCGGCGAATGAGTCGACATGCTTCCTTTTTAGCTTACTTTTACTGCCTATTAAGGTTTCTCTGAGGGTGAAATACAAGTATTGCATTATTATTGTTAACAAGATTCATTGTGAAATAATTTTTTGACGGCGAGTGAACGTTCGGGAAGAACCTAGCTGGACGTAGCAAAGTCATGTGACCAATGTTCAGCTACAGTCAATTTCATTGCGTCCCCAACCTCTCCCGCTGCATTTCCTTCGTCGAGGTATTGTGATAGTAATATTTGGTGTTTAATTAGAATACTCTTTTGATTCATCATGTTGACTACATTTCCGTAAAAACCGATGGCATCGCCACACGTTGAATAGCCCACACCCAAGATAGTTTTTTCTGTTGTTGAAACGATGTAGGCAGGCGGTCGTCGAATTGGAATGAGTTGTGCATTCAGCCAGGGAGTTGGAAGGAGATTGGCAGACGGTCGGTGAGGTCACGACCATGAAACCCTCACGAGTTCGGGTAGCGGCGCAACGCGTGCAATGTGCGAAGACCTGAAGCTAGCAGTACGCCGAAAATGAAACACAGCACTCAATATTCCGCACGCAGCGCTAGCAACAACGCCGTATTACTAAAGTCAGAACAGTAGCCTGTATTGTACAGCTGTTACAACCGGGTGACTTCCGCTGACTCGCACAGCAGCTCACGCACAGCGCTGGACTCACCGACCGGCCGATCACTACTCCAAGACCACGACTGCGATCAGGCACTAGCCTTATATAGTAGCCACGTCGTGTCACAATAATTATCAATGTAATTTATAACGTAAATTAATTATTTATTATTTATTAATATATATAATTATATATTATATTATGTGTTATATATTATATAATATATATATTATATATATATATATATATTATTAATAACAATTTGATAACTTATTAATAATTTATCAATAACAATAATCGTAAATAATTCTGCTCTTAACCTTCAGATTATCGTGGCTATCTCATGAGCCTCTTCATTAATTGGAAAATCTCGTTGTTCGTAATCGAGGCTCAGCTGTCAAGTTCATAGTTCAAAATGACGGGGCATTACGAGTTAGAATGAGAGGGCGGACAGCCGGCGAGCGACTGATGCAACTTTTCAAAGCGCCAGTCAGCTCTAGGCTCCCAAGTTTTGCGTTGGCCAGAAAAGAATGCTCCGATTTCAGCTAAAAGAGACTCTCTTCTTTCACTCGCTGCAAAACATGAAGTCGTCTTTGTAGAGAAAGAGAAAACGACTGAAAATGAATGGCTACAGCTTCACGCATGTACTCGTGTCGGAAATCTTCCGCGCCGTCCCCATGGCGAGTGCCAGATGCTAGTGCAGATGCCCTCGCAGCTGGAAGATAACGTTTGCTGAAAACAAATATCCAATGTGATTGCGGCTAATTCTGCGAGTTCTCCCTCTCTAAATTCTCCCTCTCTAAATTGCGAACCGTGTCTTGACTACCTGTTCAATGCAAACTGTTATACGTTGGCAGTATATGTGATTTCTAATTTGGCATTGATCAATAAATTAATCGTAGTCCCGTTAGTACACCGGCTCGTAGACAAGCGGCCGCGGAGAGCACCGTTTGGCGTAGTTTACTACAAACGATAACTTTGACCTCGAGTTTTTTGTCTCCTTAAGAGAGATGGTTAGCGCTGAATATCTAGTATTTTAAAGGCTGATTTTCTAATAGTCCCTGCTTTATAGGTATGATACCAAGCTTCCTCTACTAGCTTTGCATATATATAATGATATAGGAATGCACTTGTTGCAGTGTTGGCAATTATCACAGGTGCAACCAATTAAGATGCACCTGCATATCATAGTCCAAACACCTATTGACCTTCTTCATCTGCAGATTTTTAATGAACTGGTGAAAATAAATATACACATGCAGTACTCCAACCGCAAATCTTGATTTCTCTGTAGAATACGTTCAGCGGGTTACAACAAACCTAGCACATTACCCGTCACGTGCAATGACGGTTTGAGGTAAGAGCGTAAAGAGTCGACTTTTGTGATGCTGATCGGCCGAAAAATTTCTTTACTTCATTCCAAGTTCTACAATTTACTGCTATTAATAAAAAATATCCTTTGAGTTTCTGTTCAACCGCCAGACATAAGCTTCGCGGGCAGCTGCCGACGCATCCTCTATCAGCTGCTCCAACATGATACTCGGCTACAGCCAGTCACTAGTTGCAGACATTGCTGCTTTATAATAAGGATTCTTGTTAGATTTCAGGAAGTTCCATTACGAAAATAGAAATCTCTTAAAGCACTGTAAATATAATGTCTTCGTAAGTATCCTTGTTCGCAGATTCCATCGAATTATACTCGTTCGTTTAAATGGCTAAAGTAATTGCAACAATGTGCATGCCATTTATTCTGCGTCTGGTCTATCCATCAATAAAAGTATGGAATATTTCTCGTCTTAATTATTAGGGCGACGTATTTACCACAGATCACAGAATTTACACACTTGGCTTTTTCAAAATGTGGGTGCAATCATTATAACACGACCACGTCGAGCCAACCAGCGAGCAAATTAAGATAGCACTACATTAATCCATCTCCGTTCACACCCACTTTTCAGACTTTCAACGTGCTTTCCTATATCTGCAAAACCGACTGCGTCGCACGATTTACGTCAAACAAGTTTATTCGAAACGGCACTACTCATATTTAATAATCTATTTTGCCAACAAACATCAGCACTCGTGTCAGAGAAGCCAAATTGATGACGTACATCATTTGCATCTAGTATTATTCTTGAAAAGAATCCTGCTTTGCGATTTAGTGTCAGTAGCCCATAATTCGTTAAAAATCGCAAAATATGTCATGAATTCATGAAAATAAATCACGAAATTGCCTGAATTAACGCATTTTAAAAAATAATCTAAAAGCCCACCTGTCTCTTACTGAACGATTCGCTCCACCTGTTTTAATTGAAGCAACGTAAAGGTCGACTGATTCAACAGCCGCATTTATATGGCTGCTTTGGCGCTTTAGCGACTCTCAGACCGGCTTGAAGAGAGCTATAAGAGAATGCCTTGTGTCGCACTCGAATCCGTCACCTGGCGTGTTTAGTGCTGGCACATGTACCGCTGGGCTGGCGGGCAAGACATTTAAGCACGAGCAATGAACTTGTCCTGTTCCGGCTAATTTGTTGACATGCTTCCTTTTCAGCATATTTTTATTGCCTAGTAATATTTCCCTGAGGGTGCAATACAAGTATTGTATTTTAAATACTCTGAAAGTCCACGATGCATTGATTCTTTTGATGGTGAGTGCACGTTCTGTAAGTGGCTGGTTTGCACGGAACAAAGTGACCTCAGCTGTCAGGGAACGTCAACGTTATCGCGTCCCCCAACCACCCCCGCTTTTTTGCCTTCGTCGAAGTATTTTTATCAATGTGTGTAGTTACAAATACTGGTTTTATTTTTATAGTGACTCGGTTTTAACGAAATTGATTACATTGACACCAAAGCGTATAGCCGACACCCTATATGAATTGTGAGCACGGGCGTCGTGAGACCTTTCGGCGCCCGGGGACAAGGCTACAAATAGCGCTCCCCTCCCCTCGTCAAAAATTGCTGCAAAATAGTTCCACCAAGAAGAAATGCAAAAAACACACTAGCAAGTGTATCGAGTTGGGAGCATTTTATTAACCTTACTAAAGGTATAAGGTAACTAACTGTCACATCTTCAACTTGGGTGAATGTTTGGGCCTCGAACATGGCCTAGTGGTCGAGTACAGCTTGAAAGTCAATATTTTTGAGTGTTTCTTTCTCTAAGCTTAACAAGATCAAATCGGAGATTGGATCTTGCCCCAGCGATGCTCTCAGATGAGACAGGATTATCTTCAGCTTGCTAAATGAACGTTCACAATTAGCAATTGATGCAGCTGTGGTGAGAACTTGCACAGAAAACTCAAATTAGGAAGCATTTTCTTCATAACTGACGATGAGTTCCAGCGGGGTCTTCGGTGCCGAGTCTTAACACGTGGCATGAAGCATTTTACGATCACGTATTTCGTTGTATAGCCCTGTTTCATCACCATATTAACAATAGAAGCCTCCAAGATTAAGATATTGCTGGAGTAGTTTGGTCTGGTCAAGTGCTATGTGAAACTCGCTTCCACAATTCTTACGCAACGACAACTACTCTCCTACTGCCGACTATGGCACATCCTTTTCAGCGGTCCTGAGCTGCTACTTCTATGCTACTCACTACCTCAACTGCTCTCCTGACTCTGCTATGCTTCCCACTTTCTCTTTGTTGCGTGAGACGAAGTCTATTGGCTACCGAATGCGTACCGAAAGCCGCTTAGGCTGTGAGTGCCCTATACAAAACTCTCCTGCGTAACACCCACATGGTCTTAGTGACTTTGTGGAGTTACAGACGGAGATACATTACATTACATTACATTATAGAAAGCTGCTCAATTTCCTATAAAAAAAATTTACATCAATATCTCTGAGCCCGGAAAACATATTAGTAATTTCTTGTCGGGGATAGTCTATGCTGTTCTTCATTATTCTTGAAATCTCCCCCTGCCGCGAGACCAACATCTTGAAACGGTTCTCCTAGCATCTATGTCCTTCGGAAGATTCTTCGTTTAACTGTAACTCCCCCAATTTACATCTCCTTTTGGCATCTAGTAGTGATTTTTGGTACTGCCCTTCTCGAAGTCTTGACAATTCAATCGCAAAAAAGTGGAGGTCACAAGAGGCCTCGAGAAGTTTATCTTTGGATCCCGAAGTCTTTTTTGAACGCGGTCTATCTTCTTTAAGATGCTGTACCAAAATAGAAGCAGAGCCAAAATTTTAAAGTTAAACATACAATGTAGGAGACTGCAAGCTCCAATTCCTGCTTCAAGTATTCCAATTGTGTCCTCAGACAGTTGCTGCAAAAGACCTACAATGCTGTCCTGTCCATCATTGATAGCTTTCACACCATCCACTCTTGCACTCCACCTCGTTGCAGAGTCATTTTTGAGAGTTGGCTAAGACCTTTTTCAATTCTTCCCACCTCAGAGTTGATCTTGAAACGAATAATTAGGTGCTCTCTATTGTTCCGAAAAAGTTTGCGTCAACAGAATCTTGACTGCAGCATGAACTCCTGTCGGGTTAGAGTCATGGTTATCACATCTTAAAAATCGCCTCATCGTTTCTGGACTGTATTTTCTTTCGGGAACCTTGCAATTGGCCAGATATGACTGCTGCGCTGCCGTAGGACTGCGACCTGCTATTTTGCGCCTTTTATCAGATTCGAGTTTGTCCTTGATGAAATCCTTAATTGTTGCAGCATCTTTGGCACAGATTTGAATGAAGCCCGGGAATGACTCTTTGATGATGGTTTTGTTATCAAAATCAGCATTGACATGTCTAATGACCTCAGGCATCTGCTCGAAGTTCGCCAAATCAATCAGGAGTTGAGTCGCACAGGATTCCATGGTACACTTGCCTTGCCGTAGGTCGCAAAGTAGTTTCTCTTTGACTGCGGGTGCAAGTATGCTAAGGAACTCATTTTGTGTTTGAGGAGAGACAGCTAAGAGACTGACTTTGCTTTTTTTCCTAGCGTGGTCCGTGTAGGATTGCAGAAGAGGATCGCACCGAGCTGCAAGACGAAGAAGAAGAAGAAGTCCCGAGAAGTTTGCAATGTTTTTCTCACCAGCCAGGCCTGTACACTCATTGCGACCGTGGAATGCCAGGTTTAGCGAAACTGAGGACTTGATGCAGCTGAGAACTCTCTTTGGGACTTCTTGCCATCGCTGCTTTTCCGATAAGGTATATGCCAATCTATGGCCTCATCAGCGATGTCATTTTTACTTCCTTTTGATAATTCTCATGGCTGCAAGGCTAGTTGGCAAATCCCACAGGTTTGGCCATTTGTCTCCTTTGCTAAAAGAGCTAGGATGGATGCCGGTTGATCGACGGGTACAGAGTTCTTACACTGATCCACAAGGCCCGCCACGGCTTGGCTCCTCCGTATGTAGCTGAACTGCTGCACCAGTTTCAGCTTCTTCGCGCCCTCAGGTCCTGTGTGGACAATAAATTAGCTGTTCAATTCCTCCGTTTAAAGACCGTTGGCGAAAGAAGCTTTAGCTCTGCAGGTCCTAGACTGTGGAACTCGTTTCCACAATTCTTACGCAACGACAAATACTCTCCTGCTGCCGACTATGGCTCATTCTTTCCAGCCGTCCTTAGCTGCTACTTTCATGCTACTCACTACCTCAACTGCTCTCCTGACTCTGTTATGCTTCTCATTTACTCTTTGTTTCTTGAGATGAAGTCTGTTTGCTACCGAATGCGTACCGAAAGCCTCTTAGGCTGTGAGTTCGCTATATAAAACTCCAGGGTAAGACCCACATAGTTTTGTGGAGTTACAGACGGAGATACATTACATTACATTTATTATTTGGCATTGAATAGCCATGATCCCATTGGTATGCCGTCTAGTAGAGAAGTGGTGTCGAGAGCACCCTTTTGCATTGCTTACTCGAAACCATAACTTTTGACTTTGGCTTTAATGTCGCATAAGGAGACGTGGTTAGAGCTGGATTTCCTCTATTAAAAATGCTTACATTTTAACAGTTCCTAGCTTATCAGTAGAATAAGGAAGTTCGTCCACTTGCTTCGCATTTATATAGTATTTTTAATTATAAAAGTAATGCACTTATTACAGCGTTACCAAATGTCTCAGGTACTACCAAGTTCGGTAAGGAATGTGCCACCATATCCGTGGAGTCCAAACACCAAACAATGGAGCTTTCATATGCTGATTTCCCGATGAACCGGCGAACAGAAGTGCATGCACGCAGTACTCCAACCGCAACTCTTGCTTTTTCGCTAGAATACGTTCAGTGAACTACAAACAAACCTAGCACATTGCACGTCAGATGCAATGATTCTTTTGAGATACGAGCGTTAAGAGTGGACTTTTGATATACTGATGGGCACAAGAATTCTTTCGCTTCATCCCGAACAATATACTACTAGTAATAAAACAGATCCTCCAAGTTCCTCTTCAACTTCTGGACTTCTCGCGGCATAAGCAATGACGTCATCGTGGGAGAGAGAGGGAGAGAGAGCACAGAAGAAGAGTTTGGTCGGTTCGACTAGTAAGGATTTGAGGCAAGTTTGAGACATAGCTAAACAATTAGTCAGAAATGCGGCTGTTACGATGCCTATCCTGGTGAGGGGTTGCTTTGATTAGTAGGCTGGAGCCAGGGAATGAAAAGACCTACAAGTGAATGACAAAACCTTGAAGTCGATACGCTGCTTGATTGGGAGTCAGTGCATGTCGGCGAGAACTGGTGTGACCTGACAAGTGCGACACTTGTGACAGACAAGCCTAGCTGCAGAGCTTTGCACCAAAACTAAAAGCGCCTAATTCCACAGGCCGGTAGACCAGTAAGCAGTGAGTTACAGACGTCGAGACGGTATGTCACAAATGCACGGTCCAATTTGGATGTAGCACCCCTGTCTGTCACAAATGCACGGTCCAATTTGGATGTAGCACCCCTGTCTAAACAGGCACACATTTGAGCAAGGTTACATAGCTTTCATTCAAGGTGACAGCTTGAATAGGTGTTCCACCAAATATGTCCCGAATTTAATAACGCTTTAAATAGCATAGCTATCTTACTGTTAGTACAGGTACAATAAGAACTATTATTTTAGATGACGGTCTCATTAACTGCCAAACGCACACGACTATTTTTTAATATTCCCGCCAAAGGCACTGCCACATTTGTTGCCAAAATGCAAGTGTATTTGAAAATACAGTAGAGCTGGTACCAAAATAGTCACATGCATTAACATGCTCTTATCGCCGAGTTAAGAGAGAGTTTCACGTTGGCAGCCCTTCTAGAAATCGGACGTCTGATGGTCGGCAGATGACAAGTTCGCTCCAGCAACAATTACAAGCAACACGTTCGTGAACACGGGCAGCTGCTGACACATCCTTTATCAGCCGCTCGAACGTGATACTTGGCTATAACTGCTCCACTAGTTCGAGACACCACCGCTTCACATGGAGGCTAACGGGTTGCTGAGGCAGACGCAATCCCAAAACTAAGAACTAAACTTTTTACTGGCTTTTCCACAACTCTGTCCTGCAACATCAGGCGCCGACATATTGTGCAGCAAGCGGAGCCTCTCTGGAAAAACCTAGCAAAACACTAACATCCGGGTTGGCGAAAAATTAAAAAAGTAAACTGCCGTTTGAGGGACGCTTGTCGGGCGCTTGCCAACGCAATCACTCGATCCGTAGTAACTTGATCAATCACGCGTGCACGCCCCTAATTTGTTGAAGTACTAGTACCAATTGATGTTACTTGATCTTCGCCTTGATTCTGGTACCGCTAGCTTCTACGTCCACTCCTGCAGCGTATATGTTGTTGATTACAAGAAAGAGCCTCGGTTCAATGCATCTGCAAAATGAAAGCGTTCCTAGCCAAACACTTACCCCAAAAGTTGGTCGTGATGGCCTGTCCCATCTTATAGAATGCTACCATCAGAATCCAAGTTAGCACGAAACCGGGTATCCTTAAAGACCATGGAAGTACTTCCAGAATGGGGTAGACCCAAATGTTTTTGTATATAGCCAGGTAGAGAACCCTATAAAAGAAGGCTGCCAGTTGTGATAATCAACGACGATGTAAGAACGGCCACAATAGAACAACCGTAAATATTTACTTATAAAAATAATTGACTTCTATAATCGAGAAGTCGATATACGAGCACCTCATACGAAATGTGCTTTTGTCATCGCAAGCCGGTCTGTGGTAGTCACAAAGTGGTTCAGGGGTTTGATACTGTTTTCATTCAGATTTTGGTCAAGTAGTTTCACTCTCATGATTGAAATCGAAGGGTGAAATCATACCCCTTTAAATGAATATGAGCTTTAAAAGGTCTTCTAAAGGGTTGCCATTGCTTTCCAGCAGCAGCACGAGCTCTTTGCACTAAGACATCCTGGGCTGTTGCCCGAAGTGACCACTGACGCCTCCGGAGCTTTCCGGCTTCCGCTTGGATCAGCTGACCTGGCGGATTGGAATGCTGCCAGAGTGAGCTTGACCGTCCGGAAGTCGTGATGTGCCTGCCTTCGGTAAGCGATGTACATGCATGAATAGAATCCACCGACAACTCCTTACGGGGGGGGCATACTATACAGTTAATATAAATTTAAAGATGGTCAGCACATCGGTAGGTTCCGTACACGAAACTAAATGCTGATTCGCTACCCAGCCTAGACGAACACAATTCATGAATTAAATCTATCGTCATTATATAATAAATTTATAAAAGATTATTTGTAAATACATTTCCGTTTTTCCTCTAATACAGATTGTGCTCATTGACAAGAGCTCTATACTTGGCAATCGGTGGGGCGGGCTAGCCAGCTAGGTCAGCGAATTCTCAGGCCCGCCTTACAAAGCAGCATTCGTAATTTTTTTCAAATGCAGGCTAGCTTATATATATATATATATATATATATATTATTTACATATATGTTATACATATATGGCTTAATCTGTATATATATATATTAGTATTTATATATATATGCGTTATATATATGGCTTAATCTGTATATATATATATATATATATATATATATATATATATATATATATATATGTGTGTGTATGTATATTCCTGACCGGTGGACGGACGTCGGCATCCCACGCACGGATCGAGGGGCATTGGGGGGGGGGCTTTGCGTCTCCGACGACATTACCAGCTCGGAAGCCGGGCGGTCCCTGTTCCTGAAACGGGAAGCCCGGGTAGCACCCACAACCCGACAGGGCAGGGCACTACCGGTTAATCTATTTATGCAAGTTTAATATTTTAATAAATCTTTCCATAAGCTTATATATATATATATATATATATATATATATATATACAAGCTTTTGATACATTTAAAGGCTCTCCTAAATAATTACCACTTAAATACCCGAACCAGATTCCGGTCTACCACGGTATAGTATACTACTGCAACTGAGAACGTATGTCTTCAACATAAATTGAGCACTGAGTTTCGGCCATTGCGTCAGCTTCGGTTGCGACCAGAGCATTACCCATTACACGACTCAACCTGTAAAGGCAGGTGGGACAACTACCAATAATTGCGGTAAGCAGGCGCGTTTACTCGACACGCCCGAACGACCAAATGCAGTTGTCACATTAGCAGGGGTAGCCAACGAAGCACCGATTTGAAACGACGGAATTGCGAACGCCGTCGTCCGCCATGAGACTGAGAGCGGAGAATATTTCGCCTCAATCGGAGTAAAACTGGGGCGTTTTGAGGCGGCGTCTGCTAAACGGCGCGACTTGGCGCGTGGCGGCACAGGCGAGCGCTGGGCTGCTGCGCTGGCTGCTCGCTTCGGTCTCACAGGGCACCCATCTGAACGGGCGCCCGGCAAGCAGGCGGCAGCTGCGGCTGCTGCTGCTCTCACCGCCAGGCGGCGCTCACCAGGACTGGTACGAGACGGAGAGACCGAGCATGGCGCCGATGCCGATCAGCTGTGCAGGCTGCTTGTGGAAGGTCGCGTACTTGTCGGCGAGCAGAAATGGAATGTGAACGGTGTGCTGCAAGTAGGCACAGTAGGCTAAAGGATCGCGGGGCAGATGTGTTTGTGCGTGTCTCCGGTAACAGACCGACAAGCAGGAGAAAGACGGTAAGACGACAGAGACACTCACCATCACGTGATTAAGCCATTGTGGAATGAATTCGTCAAACAACGTTGGGTAGACGAGCTCTCTGTCCACGGCGTATACGAGCCAAAAGGCAATAACCACAAACTGAAGCAGCAGAGAAAGTAACGGGCTAATGCATGAAAAGTCTGAGTCCTCAGACGGACGCGCGCGCCACCGGCAGCCGTCGGTCGAAACAGCTCATTCGAATAAAAAAACATCATTCGATGTATCAGCAATGCCTATTCCAAACGATTTTCGGTGCTTCGAACCTGCATCGGAGTACATTTCTGCCGGATTGGGTCATTTTGACATAGAAAAGAATGAAAACACAAACAAATAAATCGTATCTCACCAAAGTGATACGGATCATTAAAACTACAGTCAGCCAATCAACAACTTGCAATAAAGTCAAAGCCTAACCAACTTAATATAAAATCGAAAATGCAACATTGCCTTTATAGTATGTTGATCGGTTCTCCTAATTTGGCGGTGAAAGCCAATCAGCGCCAGCTTACCTACCGCTGGGGGGTAACGGCTTCCGGTGCTGTTGAAGCTCTTAATGGGCGTAGAGGTGGCCATACCTCTAGGGCCTAGACCTGCAGCAGTTCTCAACCTGTGGTCACGATTCCTTTGGGGATCGAACAACCCTTTCGACGGGTCACCTAAGACCATCGGAAAACACACATTTCCACATTTTGCACACAATTTTAGGGTTTGGGGTCGCCACAACATGAGGAACTGTATTAAAGGGTCATGGCATTAGGAAGTTAGAGATCCACTGGTCTAGAACAATGTATTCAGCTACGAGTTTAGCATGTAATATCCTAAAATAAACTTGTGCTACTGTGATTTAACGAACTGCAGGTGTAATGAGCTTCCAAGTGTATTATACAGATTGTGAGACCACGCCTACTAAATAAGGAACGAGGGTCCATGCCTTTGCTAAACAACTTCAGAACTGTACATCCTTGCTATCGGTAGCGGCTCATATTTTGTCCTTTGCAGTGAAATTCATCCGGTCACTCTAAAAAATAGCTCAAGAGTCAACTATGCATCTACTTATTCTTTAAATCAAAATTCTCGGCGGTGCTCGGCGCTCCATTTCTAAGCCTGGAGGGCGACTACAAAAGCATTGTCTCCAACGTCGAGCTAAAACTTCCGCTTTTTAATCACAGGTTGGGTTTTCGCAGAAGCCTGCAGAAGAGAATGCTATATCTCCATCAATCGCAATTATCAATAATGATAAAGATAATAATATCTTTTGAATGTGAAACGAAGTAAGGAATTATGCGGACTATCGTCATTTCGCAGACCTTGGTCACGGAAGAAGCAGCTACGACAGAACATGGCGCACGAATTGGCTTCTCCTGCTTGGAATTTAGTTGTTATATCACTACGGGCAGGTCTAAGCTTTAAGCTGTCGTTGCTGTCTCTTTCTCTGTCTTAAAGAGCTGGTTTGGTCCAGTGGTTAAGGTGCTCGCCCCGACCAAGGCCTGGCTGAGGTCGTGGGCTCGAGCCCTGAGGCATATGTGAAGCGCCTGAATAGAGATTAAGTTTTCTTGGGGCGCTATACAAATGAATTATTTAAGTTTTAAGTTTAAATGTGCAGGAACAAACATATACACATATATATATATATATTTATTTATTTATTTAGCTATACATATATGTGTAACTGTGCAAATATATATAGGTATGCATATATATATATATATATATATATATATATATATATATAAAATAAGAGGCCCTATCATCTTGCAGCTGCCACGCGTTCGTCAGTTTGCAGAAAATGAACGGCGTATGCAAGCACAAAAAATAAGACTGGATGGCGATACTTTCGGTCAATGTGCGTGTTCGTGCGCGGGCATGAGAAGCTCTCGGGGAGCGCGAAACGCTCAGAGCGACGCATGCATTTCAGACGAATAAGCTACGAGGACCGACAGCTTGCTACATCGGCGATAGAGGGCGGCGCAAAGGCGCAACCCACCCAGACCTTAGGCGCATTG
Source organism: Cristatella mucedo (assembly GCA_009760855.2). Lineage (NCBI taxonomy): Eukaryota > Metazoa > Bryozoa > Phylactolaemata > Cristatellidae > Cristatella > Cristatella mucedo. The sequence goes on from WPIO01000013.1 coordinate 2,288,663, forward strand.
CGGCACACACATTAACATCCTATGAGCAAAATGGCGGCTTTCAGCTTTCGCGGCGCTCCGGAAAAGATGGCGGCGCTCGGACGGCGAACATTCCGGGGTAAGTGGGGGGGGGGGGTCGGACGGCATTCAATTGATGCGCTGCGGCGCTTCGAGAGTCGCAAGCTATTAACACGGAGCAGCCCAAATATAGCGACCTGCTTAGGAAAGCAGCTGCCGGACCCGGCAGCAGCGCCCCCTACGCGAGCGAACGCGAACTCGGCAGCTGAGTGTACATACCAGTCCGAAAGGCCAAGCAGCAGAGGCGTGCAAGCCGTCGACTAACGAGCGGACAGAACGCACCGCTGGCGACGTCGGCTTCAGCCCGATGCTCACCAGCTCTCCGAACAGGGCGATCGAGTAGTATATTAGCTGCAGCCACTGCAAGAGACGCTCGCCTTTGGGATGGGTTCGAGACAACGTCAGCCTAGCGGGCGCACGCACGCACGCGCAGAGGCGACAGCAGCCGCGGCGAGCGCTGTCGCATATAGTCTCAGCAGCTTGCGCAGTTTGCAACATTTTGTTGTTGCGATCAGTGCGATTCGTATCCTCGACGCCGTCGCTCGATGCACGTGACGCGATGCAACCTCCAGTGCCGAGTTTCTGGCAGCCGCAGCGTCTGCGAGTTGCCAGACGGCTAGGGGCTCGTTCGCCGCCGCACCCGATTTGAGCTCCGTTGGAAATTAAGAGTCCGCCATTTTATAAAATATAAATAATTCATTTGTACAGAGCCCCGAGAGAGCTTAATCCCTATTCAGGCGCTTTACAAACGCCTCGGGGCTCGAGCCCACCACCTCAGCCAGACCTTGGTCGGGGCGAGCACCTTAACCGCTGGACCAATTCAGCATTTTCGTGTGTTCGTTCACCCATTTGATCGTGGTTAGCGTAGCTGGGAATTTCTCCAGAGGAGCCGAGCTTCCTACCTTTTGCGGACCCATTTAAAAAATGCGCTGCCAACGTTACCGCCATGGTCGAAACCGGTTCGCAGTCCATGCTTGGAGCTACTTCCTTCGAATAGTAATAATAATAGTTATAATAATACATTGTTATAGCACACTCTGAGAACTCAATCTCTTTATAGGCACTTTACAATGCAATACCGAACAATCCGTTTTAATGAGGTCAAATGGAGGTCCTTGATGAAATTGCGAGAGCCCCAGCGCTGAAGGTGCATCGCGCCGTCGACGGCTTAGCTAACGCTTTTTCCTACTAGTAGCAGCTGTCCGACAGCGTACCGAGAATTATTGCTGCAGCATTACAAGCTCTCGTTTGCACCTGTCACTGATATGAACGCGTGAGAGCTCGCTCGCGCTTACACCTCGCTCTCCTTTCCAAGGCGCTGAGCAGCCGCGAGTTTGCGATAGCGATGAGCAAGCCGCCGATTCTTTGCGGGAAAGACTAGTTGGACGCCTGGATGAGTGGACCTTTGGCTGGCTTCGAGCGGCCAGGCCCTTCGGCCGCCGCCAATCCTCATCTACGCAAATGACTCAGTCTGATCGTATCGCTGATCGTATCTGCTTCGCAGTCGAGGTCCGACTAATGCAATCGCACGAGGCCGGGCGTGAATTGGACCGCTATGCGTACATATGCATTAGTACACTTAAGTCAATGAAAAGCTGGTTAGGCATATGAAGAAGCAGCGACAACTATTCAAACGGCTGAAAGACGCTAAGCCTGGTCATTTCCGTTAGAATACTTTCCCTACACACACGCGCAACCAGCGCTGCCGCGCCCGTACAGGAGGTCGTACAAATGTTGGCTAATACAAAAAACGCTGAGCGAGACCGCTGTTTCAGAAACGACAGCAGTGCGACGTACGCGGTGCTTGCTGGGTGTATCCCAACGGCACATTGACCCACAATTCAGAATCCTTGTCGTAACTAAAAGATGACTGCGAACTTAGTCACAGCCTCCTTCCGACTCGGTCGATCGCGGCGGCGGCGGGAACCCACTTTTCACTGAGTAGACCGTACACCGAAGACGCTCGCTCGATTAGGCACGTAGGCCTGCGGCGTCGCTCTTCGCGAAATTCCGCGCTCGCCTACGACGGCACCGCGAGCCTCAGTTAGCCGCTCGAGAGGCGTTGCTCCGACGGAGCTCCGAAAAAAATGAGCTCGCTAGACTGGGCTCGCCGCCTCGCAACGGCGACCTAGTCCAGGCGCCGCCGCGCAACGGCGGCGCCTGGACTAGGTCACGCAACGAGCACGACTAGAGCCCCGCGCGACAATCCTCCTCTTTCCGATAGCTCTCCGGCAGACGACCCGCGCCGCCGGTTATCCTTTGCATCCGATCGACCTCGATGGACGGATTTGCCCTGCATTCTAGAAGTGGAGCTTTACTAGACAACTTTCGGGAGGAGACGGGCAGCATTGAACGCTTCCAACTCGAGTGAGCCCGTTAGCTTTCTTCTGCTCGCACGTAGCGGCGCAGCTTTGACGCTAGCGCGCGAAGAGCAGTTGGCCTCCGGTTGGCCACGGTTCAGAAGGTCAACGCGCCCAGCGCAACACCGCCGGAGAACCGCCGCCGGCGTGGGCGCCGGCCGAGCGCCAGCCCTACGCCGATTTCCACGCGCTGCGAAGTAAAACTCACTCGCCGGATAAGTTCCGTAGGCGCCGTTCTAAGGGGGCGGATAACGGGTCGCAGCCACCGAAGCATGGGCAAACAGTGACGCTCGTTGACCTCAACGTCTCAGCCCAACCCGATTACGGCCGCCGGGGTCATCGGGGGCGGGGCAGGGCGCTACGATTGCATCAAGGTCAAGTTCTTGCAGCTACGTCTGCAGGCGGGCCACGGAACTCGGCCGGCGCCCCTCTGCTCGAGTCGCGGATCTTGTACACGCTCCGGCGCGGCGTCGTCGCGGCGTCGTCGTCACCGGCGGCCCTGCTACCGCGCGAGATCGAATTCGCTGGCGGCGGGCGGGAAGTGGCTGCGGCGGGCGGCGCTTCGCTGCGCCCCGCCGCCGCCCCCGAGCCCTCCTAGCTCACGCTATCCTGTCGCTCGAGCACCCTCCAAGGTCCCGACCAAAAACCTCGAGCGCTCCTCCGACGGTTACGCAGTGCAGTTAGCCCTGCAGGTGCGCTTCTTCGAACGCGCGCTCGGTGGCCACGTGCGAACGTTTCACGAGGTCAGACTGGACCTGCGGAAAGATCCTCAACGATCTCTCTATAATAAATGCGATCAAAACATTCGACACAGACCGTCTCGGCCCCAGTCTTGTCTAAATGATACTGCACTTTCTGGAACGTGCTGGGAGGCGACCTCCTGAGTCGCGGGCTGGGTACGATCAACGGACTCCCGCGGCGCCTGGCGCGCTCGGCAGGCTCGGCTTTGCCGCGCACGAAGCGTCCTGCGACCGCCTTCCGCCTTGCGGACGATCCCGCACGCTCGGATTCTTATCTGCGAGGCGGAACTCGGGCTGTGCCGCTTCTTCTTTATTCCAGTTTCTGTTTGCAGCAGATACACCAGAGACGGGGAAGCATGACGACGGGCATCGACACCGAGTCTCGCGGCGCCACGTCGTCCGCGCTCGTGCGGACGACGTGCGCGCTTCCTCCGTGGCCTCGTCGTCGTTGTTTTTTCCACCACGGTCTTCGTCGCGACGACCTCGTCGCTCCAACTCAACTCCGCGCGCAGCGGCAGAGGCGTAATGAGACCTTTCGGCACCCGGGAACAAAACTACAAATGGCGTCCCTCGCTTAGTGAAAATTGCTGCAAAGTAGCGCCATCACAGAAGAAATGCAGAAACCACCGGCCAGCAGGCATATCGAGAAGAGAAAGTTTTATTAACTGTAGCAAAGGTGCAAGGTAGTTATCACAGCCGTAAATGGGCTTAGCCCTTCTCCGTAACTGACGAAGAACGACATGAGCTCCAGTGGCGTCTTTGGCGCCTCACCTACCCTGAGCGACTGACCTCGTTTACAGCCTTCCGCAGCCACCGATCTCAGCCCGCCGGGGGCCGGGCGTCAGAAAGAGCCGCTCGCTCGCGTCGGCGACATCGCGACGGTTCGGAACTCAGCATCGGCGGCCATCGACAAGAGGCGGGTCCTAATCGGGACTTTGGACGCCGGCCGGGTCGCCGTGCCGGCCCGACTTGATAGCACCGGCGCTCGCGGCCCCGCCCACCGAGGGTCAGCGAGCGATAGTGTCGGCTGACGAAGTGCTCCTCCCCCCCCCCCCGGAGCTCGTTAGCCCAGCGGCACGCAGGGGTGCTGACCGCTTTGCCGCGATCGAGGTCGGCGGGCTCGTGTTGGGCGGCTGGCAATTCTCTGCCGTCCGAAGCAGGCGGCAGAGTGGAAGCCGCTAAGGAAAAGCTCTCACTTCGCGGTCCTTATATAATTGATGTCCTTGAATCAGCTTGTCTTTACAGGCAGGATGCCTCGATCGGCAGCAATCGCCAAAAATAAGCTTCGCAAAGCTCAAATGAGGATCGCACATTACACGCTGTCGCCGGTTCTCTCTCTCTCTCCCTCTCTCTTTCTCTCTCTCTCTCTCTCTCTCTCCCTCTCTCTCTCTCTCTCTCTGTCTCTCTCTCTGTCTCTCTCTCTCTCTCTCTCTCTCTCTCTCTCTCTCTCTCTCTCTCTCTCTCTCTCTCTCTCTCTCTCTCTCTCTCTCTCTCTCTCTCTCTCTCTCTCTCTCTCTCTCTCTCTGTCTCTCCCTCCCTCTTTCTTTCGGTCTGGATCGCCGCCTCCGCGGCTGCCACGCACTCCGCCGTCCTCTATTCGGAGTCCGTGCACAGAGAGGATTTTGAAGAGCCAGACGCCAAGATGCCGCAAGCAGGACGGTGCGATATTAGGAAAGTAGACTTTAAATGCCACTGAATGCTACAAGTACTAACGCTTTTGCCTTCGCAGTGATATTTTCCAGAGATCTCGTTTGGGCGACTTCCCTTTGGCGCCAGATGGGGCGGTGGCAGAGTAGCCAGCAAGCGCTGCCAGATCGAGATCGAGGCAAAGCGGGGGGGGGGGGGGGGCGAAATCCTGCCTGCACGAAAGGGCTCTGATTCTGGCACTCCATTTGGCGGGCTACTACAACTAGGCACTGCAAGGGAACTTATGCTTTTCGAGCAGTGAGCGAAATATTAAGATCCAGTTGCAACTCGTTGCGATGGAAACGATGAAGAGGTGTGGTCGGCCTAAGCTGAAAAAAAAGATCGTGATGACAGAGCCATCAAGACGCAAACCCTGGAGAACACATTCGCTCCTTCGAGAAAGTGTCGCTACGACACTATTCAACTTACGACAGGGCTTAAGCTGAACTAATCAAGCGTTCAGCGGACAGTAAGGTATATATACTCTCTCGAAGAACCCCTCCGCGTAAACCTTTGCTTTCTAAAGAAGATGTTACGCCGGCTGCAAGGGGCTCGGGACCGCACCACAGTGGATTTAGGCTGATTGGGAAACTGGGCATTGTGGACTTGCGAAACAAAGTTCTTCATTTTCAATAGGGGTAGGAGAGCGCATGCAGGAGCGGCTCTCATTCAAGAGACGGCGACGACCGTGCCACGACTTACTCCAGAAGACGGATAAAACTAAATTTAATAAAACTAAGTATAAAATGCAGTCAAACTCGGCAGCAGAGGAGTGACGGTGTTACAGGGGCTAGTGCCAAGCCAAGGTTTAAGCTCCGAAGGTCGAGCGCTGTTGAATGGCACAGGACCGAAGAACCATAAGGCATCGGTGGTGTCAAAACTTCGCCAATCCCAGTCAATCACCTCCAGGGTGGTTTCGCCAATAATAATAATAATAATAATACACTTGATAAAGCGCCCTCGGACAACTCAATCTCTCTCCCTCGGCGCTTTACATTTGCTGAAAAGATTTGCTGCAATCGAATGATCAGTGCTAGCATTCCCAATAAACAACATGAATGACATAATTAGGGGCGCCAAGTTTCCTCCTCTTTTTTGCCTATGGGACAGCCGGGACACTGACGCATACTATCGCGTTAGGAATTGGTCACAGCTGGCCGAGTTCTCCGTAGAGAAGAACGTCGATGGGGGAGCCACCGGTTGACCATCAGAAGATACTGATGCAACCGCTGCACATCCATTTAGGCCCGATCGATAATTTGCCACGGCTCGCATGATAATGAGTCGGCAGATTTCAGGTCTTCCAGGCGAATCTTTCCGCAGTTGTCGGAGGCAAAGTTCAAAGCTGGTATCTTCGTCAAACAGATAAAGAGTACGATAAAACGTTACAAGTTTGCCAAGGAACTAAGCAGCGCTTGGCAAACGTCTTGCAAAATTTCGTTGCACTCGTACACTGCGGCTCTGAGAAATCGCATGGCTGAAAACTATGAGCAACTGGTTCGAGCTCTCATTAGGAACTGTGCCGAATTGGAATTCAGAATGTCCCTCAAAAGTCCGTATCATCAATGCTCATCTTGACAAATTCAAGGAGAACGAGGGAGCTTAGTCGGAAGGAGTAAGGCGAGTCCGTTTACCAGGATTTACTAGACTTTGAGCTTCGTTACCAAGGGACGGTATAGCGAAAACACGATGGGGACTATATTGAGGGGCTTCTTCGAGAAGGCTATCTGCAGTATAGCCATAAATCTAGAGCACCCACTTATTTCTGAATCCCTTGGATCCAGTCGCTTTAGCGCGACAGAAGTAAATGCATGTTAACTTTGATTAATTTGCGAGAGAAATAATTTCTGAGTAAATGTGAACCAAAAGACGCGAATTTGTCAGTTTTCTCATAGGAACATTTTAGCCAATTTAACAGCCTCATCTGTATAGCGGCAGAAGAGCCTCAACGACTATCGCCACCGCTTGCAGTTGGCAATAAAAGACCACCCAATGCAGGACTCGAACCCACGACCTCGGTCCTGAAGAGTGAGCACCTTACCTCATGGGCCATCACGGCCCAATGGATTAATTTAAAGTTCATCACGGTCGTGGTAACAAAAGCAGAGTGTGTAGCACACAATAGCCGTTTTCTACATTTCATATTCATAGGCAATGCAGAAATAACAGTATCTACCCAGGGACAAAGTTGAATTACATGGCGAAATTGCAATGCCTTTAGAGTCACTGCTATAAAAAAAAATAGTTGCTGCACTAGTATTCACTCTCAAATCCTGTTCCAGATATTTGTCACCGGGTCTCAGCCCAGCGGCTGCGGGTTCGAGTCCTACCGCAGCCAATTTCAAATTGCCTTCTGCAAAGGGCAGATGGCCGGTACGGCACTTCCGCCTCAGACCTAGACGAGACCGTTCAATCAGCCGCCCTCAACCCGGTGGTTCATAGCCCAGGGGGTACTTTGCTCGAATTACACGACCCATGTAGTGGCATTAAGTCTAGCGACTGCCAATCCTTACTTCCCGGCGAAACCTTTTGTTGCTGATGTGTATATCAGTGATAATATTAATAATAATAATAATAATACATTTATATAGTACCCTCGGAGAACTGAATCCTTCTCAAGGCACTTTACACATGCTGAACATAAAGCATCAACAAATATTTGGTGGTAACATTCGCCAACAGCAGGCATGGCCTAGGCAGTTACATGCTCACAAAGGACGAATCACAAAGACCCAATAAATACTGTAACAGGTCGGCTTACATGGAGTGTGGTACCTGTTTCAATCCCCACAGCAGCGACAGTATTTTCTTTCAGCGAAAATTGCACAGATGCAAATTGTAACACCCGGGTCATGGCAGCGGAATACGGTCTTAGTGCTGCACGACCCGAGTCGTGGGTTCGACCCCTGCAGCAGGCCATCTTTAATTGCCTGCTGCAGGCAGGCGAGAATAGCTACTACGGCTCCTCTACAGCTACACAATGAGCCTGCAGAATTGGCTGACTTGTGTTTTTCTACACTATAACGTTCTATTATATTACATTATATTTTATTACAGGCACCGTGAGTGGCCTTTTTACTGCACATTGTCCAAAAAAACCTCCAATCAGCGGAATTGAACATAGTATCCCAGCATCAAGAGCCCCCCCCCCCGACATTGACCACTCGACCACCCATGGCTGCCCGGTGATGTGACTTGAGTCCTCGCGAGTGTTCACACAAGGTGACTGCCTGCGATCGTTCTTCAGAGGCCCAAGAGACTACAACGATGCGAAAAGTATCGGAAGCATCGGAAGGATTCTGCTCACTCCTTGTCTCACTTGCTGTGACAATCGGCTCGATGAGGCATTCGTATGTGCACTATGTGTGCAGCGGTGCCATCAGGACCCTATGAGGGTACGACCAGCGGCTCACACTTAACGTCCTCCTTCCCTACTAACTCGTTCGCTGCTGCCGGCGCCTTTTGTGATTGCGAGCTTTAGTGGTGACAGTGCGCCTTAGTGTACCGGCTGTCCCATAGGCGAAAGACGTTCGCGAAACGGCCGCAGAGGCCCATAAGGGATTACTTCATTTTGAAGTCACCGATGACCTCCCAGCCATAGCCAGCACGACTTCAAGGCATTCAGCAAAATCCTGTCACTGGTGTAGCCCTCCTAGAGGTGGACAGAGTGAGCCAGACGGAAGCCCGGACGGTAGTTCCCGTCGCGAAGCAGCAGCAGCACGGCGGCTTCGAGGCTCCGGCATTCGAAGCATTCCTCCACGAATTGGCACAATTCACTCGGGTTACAGGTGATTCCTCTGGCCTCGAACAGATCAGCCAATTGTTATGGAAGCACAGCCCATCTTGCCGACTGTGCAAGTTGGAAAAAAGTGGATGAAACTCTCTCTCTAATCCGCTTCGTTCACCCTCTTATCCAACATGTTCCAATCGTTGACCTAGGTTTCAGAAGCTTAGCATTTAACTTGGTGAGATTTTGATCAGATCGTCGATGTCTTTCCCTCCCCAGCTGCAACTATGAAATTGATATGTGGATCTGAAATATCTTCCTTGCTTATTGACTTCCTGATCTCTCCTGAAGATGGCTGATCCCTCTCTGGATTGTTGCGGACAGGGAACTCAGGACAGTGTTGCACCGGGGCGATCGATGAAGCAACGTGTGGATACATGATGTGAGGAGCGCTCGTGCCAGTTTGATGTCTGAAAGGGTCCGGCATGCACAAACAGCAGTCGCTTGAGTGATCAGTCGGCTCCCACCAAAGTCTCGGGACAGCAATCTTCGTGGTTTTCTTTTCTCCCGCCACCAGCCTGTAAACACTTCACACTGTATAGATTACAAAAAACTATATTTCACACATTACCTAATATTGTGCGAGAAATTCCGTCTAGCGAGCAGCAATTCTTCACATTACCTTCGAAAGCGCTAGTACGTGAAATGAGGTGAACAATGCCTGTCTTGGTCCCGACAGGCATGCCGAAGTACGCTTTGTAGGCCTCACACATCTTAAAACAGACACTTTAGCAGAGCACTTTTTCGCTATCGTCTTGGTAAATCATGCACATATAGCAAAATGCATCTGTTGGGTGCACGAAACTTCTTGGTGCCATCTCGTCGACCAAACATGGGTTTTCACTATTCCCATGCTCAGCAATGGCCGACAGTCAAATTTTCGCTTAACGTTCCTGTCATGTTATACTTCTATGGGTGCTACTCTATCGTGATATGTCCGCCCAGCCCTCACCAATTCGGGAATCGGCATAACTCATGCTATATGTGCCAACCTGACGGACGCACGGTGCCTAACAGCAAAACCATAAATTTTCATAAATGTGATCTCTCTGACAACAGAAGTAAAGTTGTTGTGGAACAATAGTTAATTTCTATTTATTTTAGGCCCTAGAAGGGTAAGCACATTGCATACACCCGAGTACAAATATTTTTGAAATATGTTACCTAGTTTTATTCTTTTGGTGAAACGATTTCATCAGAACTAGCCGGCGTTATGGTCGACTTGTACGGGTGAAATGTCAGCTTTAGCCTGCAGCTTCATTGCAGTTACGTGATGGCTAAGCGAAGATTTTAGATAACTCACGCGTTATTTGACCCTGCAGTGTCAGCTCAAGCCAAATATAACCCGTTGGCCCACCTTATCGGTGATTCTTTAAGGAAAATCACATGTTATTGCAACACTGCCTGCGTTCGCCATGGGAGGTCGGTCCCAGGCATTTTAAGCGTCTTGCTTGAATCAGACGGTCAGTTTGAATTAGATTAACAATATAATCGAGCTGAGATCGATACTATCGAGCAAAGTCGGGAGCTCAAGATGCCGGGCGTGGCCAGCCGGCTTGGAGAGCCGATGCTAAGCGACGCAAGCTGCTTCAGGCTCGTTTTTCACGTTTGCTACGCTACTCATATACCACAACGTGCGACTACGGTGCAACATCAAACTTAGGCGATTCACTACTGCACTCGCCAGTGCGAGCCCCTCCTGGGGGGGGGGGCCAGGCTGCGGCTGCTGGGATCCAGGCTGCGGCTGCTGGGATCCAGGCTGCGGCTGCTGGGATCCAGGCTGCGGCTGCTGGGATCCAGGCTGCGGCTGCTAGGATCCAGGCTGCGGCTGCTGGGATCCAGGCTGCTCTCTCTCTCTCTCCCTCTCTCTGTCTCTCTTTCTCTCTCTCTCTCTCTCTCTCTCTCTCTCTCTCTCTCTCTCTCTCTCTCTTTTTCTCTCTCTCTCTCTCTCTCGATCTATCTATCTCTATCTCGGCAGCGCTGGCCGCTCGGGTGACGGGCGTGGGCCGTGCAGCGGCGGCGATGGCGATAGCACAGCATTTTGTAAACGAAAGCGCGAGCTCGCCATCACAAGCTAGTAGTAGATGTCGAATAGTTTGCGGCATTGGCGGACGAGAGCATTCTCTGCGGCCGGAGCAGCCCGCCCGGGTAGACGGACTCACCATGTTAAGAATGGTCAGGTATTTCCACACGCCGCCGAAAGACGCCTCGGGCCTCTTCAAATGGCCGCCGACGTGCGTGGCGAAGTAGTACATGCCGTAGGCATAGGTCGCCAGCGACGAGGCGTACACGAGCGAGCGAGTGGCGGCACCCATTCTCGCAGCCGCTACTGACGGCACGGAGGGCGAGCGGCAGGCTGCAGCGATCGTAACACCCGACGACCTTCACCTGGCCGCCAAGGCGAGGACGGGTTCAGGGGGTGACCCGCCGCGACCGAGATCCGGCGGCGGCCGTCGGCGTAACCTTCCGTCGAGGGCGCGGCCCGCCGGCTCGAGATAGCGTTCTCCTTGCGGCAGCTGGGAGTGCGCTCCGCTGCGGCCGCGGTCGCTCGGCGGCGACGCTTGTCTTTCCTTACGGACGCGAAGAGCAACTGGGCATTCTGGGCCGGGGTAGGCGGGCGGACTGCGCGCGCGCGAGTTCCGTTAGCATCGCCTCCAATTCAGCGCGAGTTTCCGCGTTCGGTCACATGAGCATGCGCAGCGTGCGTTCTTGTGAAGATCCTTTCGCGACGTCCTAGCAACCCAGCAGCAGCAGCAAATTGTTCTGGCCCAGGATTCGTCGGGATAATCGGCGCCAGCAGAGTCTGCACGGCGAGTCGCACGCCTTAAAAGCTGGGCTCGCAGGGCCGACATTCCTACTTGCTGACGCCGACTCCCCTCCCCCCCCCCAGTTATGCGCTTGGACGAGTAGGCGGACGTCCGGTTCACCAAAGGATTGCAGACTCTTATCGAGCCGGGTGCGAAAACGCTGACGGTGCTGCAAAACGAAACGGCGGTCTGGTGGCGAATCGAAAATGTATTGCGAAAGCTACGGGCGGGCGCTGAGAGCTGCTGTCTGCGAGAGCCTCTTTCCCGCTTATGAAGAAAAGGAGCGTCACTGCAGGACCCGCTACTGTCGCTGCTGCTGACCTCATTCGTGACCTCTGAGTCCGCACGAGGATACCTTTTCGGGCGAGGCTCGGCAACCTATTCCGATTGCCTAGCATTTCAAATATTCCCAAACGCTGTCAGCCGGTAGGCTTAATAATAATAGGAAGAAGAAGAATACATTTATAAAGCGCCCTCAGAGTTTTAATCTCCTTCTAGTCACTCTATATGTGCTGCAAAGGGAGCATGATATTTAGTGGTGGCATACGCAGAGTCAGAAAGCATAACAGGGTTAGAGGTGACATGCACAGGGTCAGCATGTAAATATGGATAGTGGCAGCATGCACTCGGTAAGCACGCATAAGCACACAGAGGACGAATCACAAGGACCCACAACACGCTGCAATAAATACGTGTTTTTGTCTTCTTTTTAAGTGTCATCAAGTCAGGATATGTCGTGACGTCAGTCGAGAGTGAGTTCCAGGCTTTGGGAGCTTACGAACTAAAGGCATGGTCTCCAAAGGATTTGAGGTTCGTACGAGGTGCAGCTAAACGATTTAATTTTTCCAGAAAAGTGGGTCGTGCAATCCTTAACCTGGTGGAGGAGTAGATCTGATAGGTAGGCTGGAGCCAAAGAATGAAGGGACCTAAAAGTGAGTGAAAAAACCTTAAAGTCGATCCGTTGCTTGACTGGTAGCCAGTGCAGGTCGGCGAGAAGTGGTGTGCTTGCTGTGGCAACTTCGACACTCACGAAAGACCAGCCTGACTGCATAGTTTTGCATCAACTGTAAGCGCTCGATTGCACAGGCTGGTAGGTCAGCAAGCAGTGAGTTGCAGAAGTCGAGACGGGATGTTACAATGACCAGTTTGGATGTTGTATCCCTGTCCAACCAAGCCCAAAGTTTAGCAATGTTATTTAGCTAAAAGTAGGCAGACTTGACTGTGGAGCTGATGTGGTCGTCTAGTGCGAAGTCACTATGGAACAGGACACCTAGATTTCCTGCAGATGCTAGAGGAGATGCAGATGCTGGCAGAGCCAATTTTGAGAGTTCAGTTTCAAAATTTCTGAGTCATACTTGGTTTTCCACAACTATTAAGTTGGTTTAGAATTAAGTTGGTGTGGCTTTCATCTGCATTTGGGTGCATATCTGAGAAATGCATAGACGACATATAGACATAGACATAGACACATAGACGACATATAGACGACGCTTTACACGCATCTGTCAAAGTACTTCGGCAAGTGAACAGTAATGGTGGTTGGCTACAGAAGCTTTTGTTCTGCAAGTCCTAGACTTCGGAACTCATCTCCACAATGCTTACGCGACGACGTTTACTCTCTTGCTGCCGATTCTGGATTATTCTTTCCACCCGTCCTGAGCTACTACTTCCATGCTACTCCTTACTTCCTTGACTTACCTCCCGATTCTGCTATACTTGTCACTTTCGCTTTTTGGCATGAGATGTAGTCTCTTGGCTATCTAATGTGCGCCAAAAGCAGATTAGGCTTTGAGTGCACTATAGAAAGCTGTCCAGCGTAATACCTACCCACTTAGTCATTGAAGCGTTATGGAGTCATAGACGGAGATACATTAAAGTAATACTGGTAACACAAAATGATATATGTGGGGGTTAGGTGTGCAACATCTACACCCAAAAGTTCGGTGCTAATGTATTACCACATCGGGGCAGGTGGGATGTAAGGCTGCAGCCCAAGCTTGAGGATCTTCTGAGAGCAGACAGTAATAAAAATAATAAAATTAATATAGCCCCATCGGAGAACTCAATCTCTTTGTAGGCGTTTTACTGTTGCTGCACAGTATCACAGCTATCAACAGCAGCCTAGCCATCCTCATGCCCGAAGTGTGGGGGATCTATTAATATCAGCAGAGATCTGCAGCCACCACATGTATCACTATTACGTGCCATGGTGTGGAGCAGTATACAAGACTGGCACAAAAATCTTCTGCCAAAGGTACCGATCCATTGGCATTCGATATTGGCATGATATACGTGAGCATTAGCAGGAAGAACAGCTCCAAAAGCTTGCTCGTAAGGTCTTGAATTTTTTTATTTTCACAACTGATTCCTTTGCATTTTATTTCTTACCAGCGCAAGCTTTTGACTGATGGAGCGTCATACTTGTGGTTCATATTCACTCAGTTTCTCAGATTCGAGGATGCCTCTGATTCCCACAAAAAAGTCACGGGAAGAGAGGGGGAGAGAGATCGGAAGAGAGCCGGAAATAGGCAAGGCTGAGTTTATCAAATCTGTGTTCACACTCATTCTGCTGCCAATTGCCGCGTAGCATTTAATCGCGTTCTCGACGATTCCTACGTAGTCAGCGTGCTTGTGATTACCGCTACAGTTCTTAGCCACAGACTTAAATTCATTCCATGCCTGCAACTCCAATCCTGTCATTTTGTATGTAAGCTATGTCTTTGAAAAAATTTCTGATCTGATCTGTGGACCAACAAAAAAGCCAACTTTTATTTTTGCCTCTAATTTTAGGTAACTTTTCTCATAAGTTCTTAAAGGTATCGCCGTCTTGGTTCAGAGCCTTAACATAGTTTTTCATTAGTCCAAGCTTAATGGGCAACGAATAAAGTGGCAGTTTCTTGCTGTCGACAAGAGGAAGCTCTTGGTCGTTGTCACTCCAGCGCACAAAATGTGTATGCTCTGGCTAGTCTTTCTTTCGGTAATGAAGATCATTAGCGCGACTATCCCGCAGACATAAAAAGCACATACATTTTGTGGAGCCACCTTGTAGTCCAAGCAAAAGGGCAGTGACCTTGAAATTGCAGCATATCTGCCACAGGTGTTGATCATATTTAATTTCATAGAGAAGTATTTTCAGGTTTTCGTAAGTCTCTTTCATCAGTATAGAATGTGCAACCGACACAAAGAAAACGTTTGTTTCCATTGTGAAGCAAAACTCCATTTAAACTTCGGTTATACTACCCTATGAAGAGTCTCCACTGAGTTGGATCACAGCACTTTTCCATTTGATAACTAGACCTTAGTCGATGCTGCAACAGATTAGTTAATACCTTCGTCGAAAATTACGGCAGAAAGTCTTTTTCGCGATGTCTGTACCACTAAAATGTAGTAGCCGGCGCAAGAAAATCTTACTCTTTAAATCTAGAGCCGAGGAGTTCAGCCGATTCTTTTGGCAGATCAAAGTCTCTCACTGAGTCATCAAGATCTGATTGTGACATCAGTATAGGTATTGGAACATCAAGAACATCGTTGTTGTCATCAACGTCACCTTCAATCGAACTTGAATCACTGTCAGTCAATATATCATCAAGTGTAACGGGTGGAACAGGAACTTCCACGTCATCACCGTGCAGTACAAGTCGTATTGCTGACAGTAGATTTGAATATTCAATTGTATGCTTGTCCGAGCTGGTTTGGTCCAGCGGTTAAGGTGCTCGCCCCGACCAAGGTCTGGCTGAGGTCGTAGGCTTGAGCCCCGAGGCATATGAGAAGCGCCTGAATAGAGATTAAGTTCTCTTGGGGCGCTATACAAATGAATTATATAAATATATATATTTTATATATATCCTTCTTGCTGAAAAGCTGCACGTTAGTGATAATAATAATAATAATATTGCACTTGATAAAGCGCCCTCAGAGAACTTAATCTCTTTCTAGGCGCTTTACATTTGCTGCAAAGTGATACGCAATAGAATAGTAAGTAAAATCATGCTTGAAAAACAAACAAAATGAAGTGATGCCAAAAAAGCAATCCGAAACATGGTTACTTCGTTCTCCCCAACAATTCGGTACTCCAAATGGCATGCATTTGCTTTGACCTTTAAACAAGCGTCTCAACATTTCCTACACATGGCTTGCACACCATATCTAATCCCCTTGCCTTATCCTGACCTCCCAGTTTGCACCCAAAGTAGACGTAAAAACTAGTAAAGAGAACTAATAAACTCTCTTTCAAGACACATTGCACGTGCGTTCGTTGCCACAGCCCCGGCTCGTTACTTCGCGATGCATTGCCGGCATTCGTGCAAGGGCCATCAGGTCTCCAATGGAGCTGAGGGTTAGTTTTTGACGAAGGAGCTTGGATGGTTGTAGTTGTAGTTTTTGTCGCGTCAACCGAGCACTGCCCCTTCGGCCAGACCTTTGGTGGTGGTGTGGGGCGGACGGTTGAAATAGGGGTGTGCCGAGTGTAACGAGGGCCGCTTGACCTCACCTGCTCGCTAATCGATTACCAAAGCGCGACCGACCTTGAACTTGGTATGCAAACGAATCTCTGCATCGGAACTGGAACTCCAACAGCCGACTCTGCTGCAGCTGCTGCTTCTGCAAAAGGCGGCCGGCAGCGTATTGCTACAGGCGGTGCTCGGCACAGCAGCGGCCTGGTCGCTGCATTGCGCCTTACTTCGCCCAGTCGTCGGCAGCCATCGAGCCGCTCTCGCGAGACAACGTCTGTTGGCTACCCACCAACCCTCCGACCGTGTCTCATTTGCAGTAAATGTAAAGTGCCTAGAAAGAGATTGAGTTCCCTGAGGGCACTGTATCAAATGTATTATTACTGTTATGATTATTACAGCATGCTCGCCGAAAACCATAAATGGCTCTGAGTGCACTAAACCTCTTCTCCCCAGCACCCGCTTAGTCTTTGCGGCTTTGTGGATTTACAGGCGGGGATACCTGTACATTATATGACGTTACAGAAGCTGCAGATCAGGTGCGGCACGTGCTCTTGAGCTGCAGCAACGAGCTGGTGGTTTGACGGGTACGTGGCTGGCCCAAGAGGTGCCACGCCTGCCGGACGCCCCCTCAAGTCCAGCGTAGCGTAAAAAGCGGCGCTTTCTGTTGGCACGAGGACGCAACTCGCTGCTTTAAAACCAACAAGTTTTTCGCCGCGACTAAACCCTGCGCAGACTACACTCAGAGCGTGACTGCCTCGGCCCCATGTTTCGAGCGTAGTTGCAGCCATCGATATCCCGCTGCCAGCTTTCTTTCCGCAGTCAGGCCAAGACGCCGACCAAGTCTCCACGCTCCTCGCAGGCTCTCAATAGCACAAACACTCTTGCTGGGGAAATACGTCCCTGCACTTAGGCTACCTACGTCTATTGTAGGGAACGACCCAAATAAGACGGAGGAGCCCGGACCACCGGAGCCCAGACCCTGACTAGAGAACTAGCGCTCCTCTTCCACCGTGAAGGCACGAGTACCTCACATACTACACCGAACCACTTCTAGTTCGCATCGGCAAATCCCTCTGCCAGAACCACGTGCACACACAAACACACACACACACACACACACACACAAGCACAAAATGCGAGCCACGGGCGCTATGGGACCGTTTTCGGCGGAGTTCACCGAGTCCTCCAGGCTCTGCCTCGCTCTGACCCGTCAATCGCCGGCCAACAGCCCGCCCTCCTCCCTCACTTTCAGAGAAACGAGACCGGCAACTGCTGGCGACGGCGTCAAAACTGAGCCAAAGATGAAGAAGGAACCCCGAGCGAGCGTCGCCCTACCATTGTACCCAGGCTGGGTTCGGTTGGCTGGGACCGGACGGCTATACTGAGGGTTAGGGTCACCGGCTAGGCCGGGGTCGGACCCTACGGCATGGCCGGATGTATGCGGTGACGTGAGGTCACCGGGGCTCTTGGGTACGGGAAGTTGGCCAAGTAAGTCGTGGTGTTGGAGGCTCCCGGTCTCGCCGAGTTATGCACCTGGATTCGTGCAGGCGTGCTCCGGCGATGCTGCCACGCACGCAAGGGAACGAGTACCCAAGGCCCGAGTGGAGCTGGATAGCTCGCTCGTTGTTGACTTGTCTATACCGCGTTCCCCATGTAGCGTTTTCGTGACCCCGTGTGTTGGCGTCTTTCGGTGGAAGCTTACGACTGTGGTAGTTGTCGACTCGGACTAGCCAGCAGTTACTCAGCCAGCCGGGTTTTGGACGGCGTACGCTCGTACTGTTGGACTCGGAGTCGGTACAACGACAGGACTGCGGAAGCCGACTGACCCCAACTAACACGTTTGTTCGCGCTTGCTACGTCATCTTGCGCTCCCATAGTGTATAATGTATAGGATCCTCCTTGTATACTTGTTTAGTTCCCCTGTTGTTGTTGGCGCATGCGTTATTATAAAGAGGTTTAACCTGACGGCCGCTCGTCTTACCCTAGCTCGGCGGCATGGCGAGCGGCAGCGTGGCCGGAGGATGGCGGGTATTAGCCTCTGACCCCTGGGACCCGGTTACACCATTATATAACTAGCCGGGACAGTGGGGTTGACTAGCCAGCCGGAATCAATCGCCTCAAGATCCTACTACGACCGCTGGGTCCTCTGGCTCGCAGCTCGAGAATGCAGGTGCTCTTTAGCCACCTCTCTCGTTCTCACGGGAACCGTTTACCATGACCGCTGCGTCCTAGAGGACGCATGTGCTTTGTCAGCCACCTTTCTCGTTCTCACGGAAACCCGTCGGGCAACTCCAGGACGGCTGGCGGCGACAGCGACCTCGGGCAAGCGTTGCCATATTCTTAAATTGCTAGCCGGGACTATAGGGTTGACAGGCCAGCCGATATCAATCACCCCGCGATCCCACTAAGACGGCTGCGTCCTCTTGCTCAACGCTCAGCAGGACAGAGGTGTGTCCTGCTGAGCAGTTCTTTCGCGCCCTAAAATTGAGCCAGGCTGGCGCTGAACTGCACATATGCCAGCTTACACTGTGCTTGCTGCTTGCAAATGTTACCCATCAATCGTTTAGTAACGCTTTATATACAGCATCTGTAAAGTTACAAGAAAGAGATACAAATTCCTGAGGGCGCTAAGCAAATTTATTATTATAATTATTATTATGCTTACGTTTCTTAAACTCTCAAATCACCTCTTAGATGGCATACATTCGGCGGTCGGCAAGGCCCTCCTAATCTCAAACAATTTAGAAAAATAGTGAATTTCAGAATCATTGCAGCGGCTTCAGACTATACGGTACCACGAAGCGTTCACGGTAATGCGAAGCCGCTAGCGGATGCCGGGTGCTAACACCTGTACTATGGCAGCCAGTAAATGGCTTAAGATATAATATTATAATAACACTACTTAGAACTTGGGGGTGTAGCTTAGTGGTAGAGCGTCCGCTTTGCATGTGAAAGGCCCCGGGTTCGATCCCCGGCTCCTCCATACGTTATGGATGTACAGTTGCCGGCAGCAAGAGAGTAGCAGTGTTTCAGACCCTTGGAGTCGACTTCCAGTCTAGAACCTGGAAGGCTGACGCCTTTAACCGCGACGGTCTTTCAGCGGACGAGTGAAAAAGCTAATTTATTGTCAATACAGAGCAAGAGAAGGCTGCAACTGGTTCAGAGTAGGTAGGGAGAGGAGCCAAGCCGTGGCGGGCCCTATGGGTCAGCGTCACTCTTTTTGCATAAACATGTCTGTGCGTACGTGAAACGATGGTATGCTGCAACTTCTAGGTAGCTGTTTATAGACGCTATCGAATCATAGCTTATAGGCACCGCATATATCTGTGGTTTACTAAGCATAGATGGAGGTTCGAAGTAAGAGTAAATTAAACCGTACAACGGTTGGCATTCAACTAGTGTGCTGGCCTGCTGTTGCTGGACAGAGGTGGCACCTGTGATCTTCGAGTAGACTGAGTACTAAATGCAATACCATAAGGTTTGGCATCTTCCAGTTGCTGCCGTTTTCTACCATTGTCGCTGCTGCTTCGTGGTGCCAGCTGCACAGGCATTTGTCGGCCTTGAATAGACTACACTAATGCACTTGCTGCAAAGGACTTCCGTCCAGGAGCCGCTATAACGCGTTTGTAGCATTTACATATTATTGTGAGCCCTTCTGAGTGAAAAATATTTTTAGTGACTCCTGTAATAATTAATAACTTTAATGCCCACATAATTTGCTCAGGTTGTGAACGATTGGGGGGGTAGCTAATTTTTCTCATTTTAAGGATGCAAATATATATATATATATATATATATATATATATATATATATATATATATATATATATATATATATATGTGTGTGTGTGTGTGTGTGTGTATGATGCATGCAATTAATTTGTATATTAACGCAAGAGAACTCAAAACACAGGTATTTAGCTGGGCTCCAGCCCGAGCACACTAACCGTTAAAGACCTTATTCCTAGGCCAAACCAGTTTTACTTAAGTATATGAGCTGTAGATCGCTTTCATCAAATTGCTTCCTGCTAGCGAAATAAGCTCGGATTGTGGAACGCACGATTTGTTCAAACTAGGTCCTCTCCTGCTACCGACTCGAGAGCTTCACTTTAAGCCTCCACTGTCCTTACTTCATGACTGTCCTTACTTGGCTGGGCTTCTCACGTTGATCTTTTATTACGCGAGGTGGAACGCAGACGCTGCTGCTAGCGAAACGAAATTTGCCCAGGATTTGAATATACGCTATAAACAACTCGTCAGTTTAATGGCTACACGAAGCTATGGATGACAATAACCGCATGCCTAGGTACGCTCGTATGCTGGCACACATCTACTGCACCACAGATCATACTGTAGTTTGATACCTACACAGCTAAGGGTGAGAAAGATAACTGTCTACTTTAGATCATTCTTGCCTAGTTGCACCCAGACTTGCCTCTTCTACCTCATGACTCTGCTGAGCCTGTAATGCATTTTGCTTTGTCTTTAGAATGGTCCGAATGTAGATTACGAAATGACAACTATTCTCCTGCTGCCGACTATGGCTCATCATTTACAGTGGTCCTGAGCTGCTTCTTACATGCTACTCACTATCTCAACTGCTCTCCTGAATCTGCGATGCTTCCCACTTTCTCTTTGTTGCTTAAGATGAAGCCTCCTGGTTACCGATTTCGCACCGAAAGCCGCTTAGGCTGTGAGTGAGCTCTATAAAGACTATGTGGGTGTTTCGCAGGAGAGTTTTGTGGAGTTACAGATACATAACATTACATTACAAGGAGGCACCACTGGCCCAACTGAATTCCCACTTTCACGGTAGTACTGTCGCACCTAGACGAGAGATTGTCACATATATTTGTATTTCAGGTTCTTTTTTTCTGCCGTTGACTTGAGGTTCCCCTTTAGTGCCATTGAAAAGAATTGTCTTTGTAGTAGCTAGTGACTTGGCGGTTTCAAATGCTAGATTGAATATAGAATGCCCATTAATCAAAAATCAAAGGCATCTCAGTGATCGGTTACCGTCGTTTTGTGCTCCCTTCCCCTTACGAGTACAGTAGTATAAAAAGCTTTATATATTCGCCTGTGTATTTCCACGACGATAGTGTTTTGGAACTCCCGATTCCTCATTATAAGCTTCCACGCTTGACGAAATAGTTGTGTCATAGCACATGATAGGTTGAAGCGTCGTGCATGCTCGATGCTGGTATGTACATGGTTACTTTACCCACTAAGGTGGTGAATAAAAATGCAACAGTTTTAATTTCTACCAAAGATAAGCAATTTCCCGACTGAGGTATGTGCAAGCAGAACTCGCATTCACAGTCGATCCAAGCATACATTGAGCATATGGCAGTTGGTTTATTTATTGTCATGCTCCGAAATTTCCATCACACAAATGGCCAAAAAGCTTTGCAGCTAACCATCAATCGAACCTGACTGCATGGCATCAGCATATGAATGACCATGGTCTTTCTTTTCAGCACTAAGCTTGATCATATCGTCAATCCGGAGGATCGTAATCGCGGCTTCGGTGGCGAATTTGAAACTCTTAATCTTAGAGATTGCAGGCTCAAAAACACCAGCCTTCTTATTATCTCTCACAACCCCATTATTAAGATCAAGACCAATCCTAAAAAGACAGAACGACAGTATTTCTTCAGCCATCGACCAATCTTGTTCAAAGCATGGAGAACCTGGAGAGTAAGTCTCATTCAGGTTTGAGAACAAAGCAATTTCTCTACACGTAGCCAGGCAAACCTGATCAACAGAGGCAGCTGCAGGTGTGTGCAAACATACCATCTGTACTCGGCGTGCTCAGGTTTAGTTTGCGACGTGTTGTGGTATGCTCGTAGCTTGGCTACCAGGTCGGATGCATCGTGAGCTGCATTGACAGCCAGCTGCTTAGGTATAACCAAGAGTGCTCTTGCAAATTCAGCAATAGCAAGCTGTTCTCTTGAACTCTGAAGAAGTTAAAAGCGATTCACACGACTCAAAAAATGTAACGAGGCCTTGACATCACGAGACGTGCATGTCTCTATCGAATCAATATTATTCGATAAGAGCAAGAAGGCTCGTCAAAATAGCCTGCTAAGTGCATGAAATAAAAAAGCAAAATGAAAATGTGGTCGGGACTGGCTGCTGACTAAATTTCCCAATATATTAAACAGCTTTAGGAGCATACACCGAAGCCAAAAATCGCCACCCCATGTAACAATAAAAAAAAATGATGGCCATTGCTGAATGGGAAGGTCGTTTGAGGAAGTAGCAAAGCAACTGTAGCAAAGGAAATTAGCAAAGCAGAAGCTTCGGATGAGAAAGCGCCATCAGCAGTGCACAAACAAAGCATCGTTTACACATTGTGGAGTCACTTTAACAGTCTTTTCAGGATAAGCAGAGCAAAAGCACATGCAGAGCCAACAGTCACTAGCAGAACGAACAACTGAGCTGCTACTTAAGTGTACTGAGAAGGACCAACAGCAATAAATAAAAAAGGCACCACTGTAGCAATTCAGTATGAAAGAGTTAAGATGCTGTTTACCTTGCATGCATGTACATGTGAGTTACGTCAGTTTTTGCTCGTGCCCGCACTCGACCAGGAACAAAACCGCCCAATCGGCGACAAGGGGCACATAACAAATTTCCAGGAAGATCAATCTAGTGGCCATAATTAAAACTAACTGGTAAGGCCACACAGGTCAGGACCACCGAGTCATGGTACCACATATCCCTACCGATTAGTGGCTGATTCTGGCTACTGGTCAAGCATTTCTTTCTAGCTTTACCTTCATTAAGATATAATATTCGACATTCAGGAACTAACTTTTTGAAAGACGTGTTTAATCTTAGTCACAGCCAACTAGAAAGGCTTGACCGGCAAAGTCGGATTTTGTCGACATTAAAGTAATAGCAGCTGCTATGGGCCAGACTTGACTGAAAACTATGAGTTTTAACAAACGATGGCTAAGAAACAAGCACGGGCCCAAGAAGAACCCAGCAAATGGCCTACAGCAACCTCTTAAGAAAGATCTGGAGTAGGATAACACCGAGTGCTGCCGACAAGTAGCAGAGTAACAAGGCTGAGGAATTCCACTGTCGCTGCTATCATGGAGAAGTTTTAGCACAATTATGTCACTTAAACCAGAAATTATTCCGACAGGATCTCCCATATTCTAGGAGTTGTCCGATCGGCAACCGGTTAAGATCTCGGTGATTGTATGAACATTGTAGGCATGACTAATAAAATCGGTAAAATCTCCCATTTGCTCTTCGTACCACCATCCCGTTCAAGCTGACGAACTTGCGAATCCTTGGTAAGGGTAAGTAGGATAGTGCTACAGAGACGCTGAGGGTTATGCAACCTGCTTATTGCGCACCCAGTGCACCGAACTGGCACTCGGTAATTGGCTGCACAGCTTGGCAAGCTGCAGAGCTCATCTCGCCGAGCGGTAAACTATCTCAGTACCCCTCGTCCAGCAGCAGTGGCAGATAGAAAGAGCTGCTGCCATGCTACTGCAAAGCAAGGTGGCCAGCTGAGGGATAGGGGCATGCTTCTAGCAATGATTGGCTGGTCTGACCGTCAGTCTAAGTCCCAATGCAGATTTAGGCACATCTTAACAATTCTGGCTCTGCACCTACACCCAGCACAACTCAGCATCACATGCTTGTGGCAAGTTAACCCAGAACACACAAAATTCTGCAGGGAAACTCTATCTGGCTTCATTGCTCTACCAAATGATGTAATTCTGTTGACACCATATTTTAGATCATGAGTGACAAAAATCAATGCAGAGCACGGAATCCCAATGGCCACCCCAAAATAGACTTTTTAGGAGATCCTTTTTATAAAAAAAAGACTTTTTAGGAGATCCTTTTTTCGTGCATCTGACTAGCAATGAGCATAGCAGGACGAAATGGGAAAAGAACGGCCCTCGAAACGTACAGTGAAAGTGAGTTATACAAGCGCAAAAAATAGGAGGCAAGCTAAACAAGAAACGGCACTTAACTACTGAGATTGGCAGTCATAATCACAATAGGCAGCAGCTAATCAGGAACACGGAACAAGCAAATGCATATAACGATGGTTTTGAATGACGACATCAGTCCTGGACAGACCTAAATAGCATTGATGTAGTCCAAGGTCTTACCACTGATGTCGCAAGGTTCTCCAAGTAGATGGACAAAGCTGCTTCAACACATCCACCACCAGGCACGAC
This sequence comes from Cristatella mucedo, assembly GCA_009760855.2. Taxonomy (NCBI): domain Eukaryota; kingdom Metazoa; phylum Bryozoa; class Phylactolaemata; family Cristatellidae; genus Cristatella; species Cristatella mucedo. Next base: position 2,312,761 of record WPIO01000013.1, read on the forward strand.
ACTCTTTGACTCCATAACTCGTTTAACAACACACAATGCATCATGGACTGAACGCTCCATCTCGTCAACCATGTAATCGTTGGCACCTCGTAATATAATGGAAGCAGCAGTGCGTGCCTTGGGCCTACGAACCAAATGACCAGTGATTACTTGCAGCAGCAAAAATTAGGATACTGTACCATATAACAGTATATAGTAATAATATACAACTATAATAAGGTGTACTTGTTAGTTACTAACTCCATCACAGTCACTGTCAAAAGAGCTGGTGATACAATGCGATACCTGTCCAGGAAGTAATCCGGATAGGTAGACTGGAGCAAGAGAATAACTAAAAGTGAGTGAGAACTTTTGAGGTCGATATGCTGCTTGATGGGGAACTGGTGCAGTTGTAAGAAGTGGTGCAATGTGGCAATTCCAAGATTAACGACAGACAAGCCTACCTGTAGAATTTGCACCAACTGCAAACGCCTTATTCCACAGGCATGAAGATGTGTGGGCAGTGAGTTACAGAAGTCGAGATGGGATGTCACAAATGCACGTACCAATTTAGATGTACTATCCCTGTCTAAACAACCTCCAAATTTTAGCAATGCTATGTAGCTGAAAGTAGGCATATTTGATTGCACTCCTGCCAAATATCACTAAATCAAAGGCCAGGAGCTCTATATCGAGCAAGGGAAAGACAATATTAGATATAATGACTAGTGCAAACAGAGTACGATGATCGAGTTGAAAGAAAAAAACATAAGCAATTAGCTGGAGCAGGTCCTACCCCAGGTCAGCCTTGCATAACGAACTTATAACTCACTCTCTCTTATCCACGACTAAACCATGTCAGCCAACGTCTCTGCTGACGACAAGCTTTACAGATAGGCATGCTATCTGCTATGCTGACAGAATACCGAGTCACTAAAATTCGACCGAGAAGACACAGGAGCTGATACAACACAAATATCTCGAGGAAGAACTACACTACATGATTAAAAGACAAAGGCTAGATATAAAAAATAGCTGACAACAGAAACAACTAACAAGGTAAAACAGACTAGAAAGTCTTAAGCAGAAGACCAACATAACAAAGCAATGCGTTCAAAGCATTAATTAAACAACACTGCCCTACTTTCGTGCACTGCTGAAAACCATACATATACGAACAGCCAGAGGCACGCTGCCTCAGTTAAATCTACAAGGTCAATTCTGCTACCACACTACAGCAGAACTCAAGTGTGCCCACCCCTCTTGAGTATGTTCCATCTTGCAGAGAAGAGTCTGAACGTGCTCCTCTAGGTATAAACTCAATTGTGCAATCAGTGGTAGGAACCACAAGGCACAGAGTATCACTCTCCGAATAATATGTAAGACGTCACACTGAGCTGCAAATAGCAAGAATCCAATAGCCTTGCATTACTTTTATCGAGTCTTCATAACATGGTTAATTTAGTCCACAGGTACAAAACATTTACAGTTAGCACACATGGCTAGCATCGATATCCGGAATTTGTGATACATTTGGAAGTCATTTTGGGTCTTTACTGATAAATAGTTAGCCTTCAAGGAAAATTGTTTTGCCACATGAAGAATCGGGTGGGTGATTGCAGAACCTCTTATTTAAGTCACACACAGGTCTAGGGCATGTTGGTTAGCAAATTGGTGATACCATATTGCAGAATAAACAGCTTAAATAACAAGTGTGGGATTCACAACGAACTCGGCAGCAATACGGATGCACAAGCTGGTGCCATTGGATAGATGCAATGAATGCAAGCAAGCATAATTCGCTAAAATAAAGGCAAGCTGGTTGCAACTATTATCTTTGTGTATGTTATGACAGCATTGGTCATTAACGAATATTTACATGAAATATAGAAGTAAAAAAGCTAGCAACACAAGATAGCAGGCGAATAAACAGATGCTGAAAATGCAACTGACTTTTAGTAGGGCAAAAAATCAGACAACGTACCCACGAATTAAGATCAGTTCGTCGTCACAAATTTTCTCTTGAGCTACCTCGTCAGCACCACCAAGCAAGGATGAATCGAAAGACTCGTCACCTTCCATGTTAGCTAATGTCATAGTCAAAGTCGCTGAAAGAGAAAGAGGGCATCACATGATTACCACCGCAAGTACTACAATGCCTGGCTACCCCCCCCCAATAGTGATTTATGAATCAGCATGCTACCTCCAGTGGCTTTAGCAATACGTTTGAGATCTGTCTTTTTGCATCTACGAACAGCCATGGCGCCTGCCTCCACGAAATATTTGAGGCACAGGTCGTCGATGCCACCGGTGGTAAGTATAACGTTGGCACCAGAGGCCAAAATTTTTTGAATTCTCTCCTTCGTAATGTCGGATTCCCTACAAAGTAGGAGTACACACGTCAGAAAGCACAATATGCACCCACTACGATCTCTTAAGAACAACAGCAAAGCTCCCAAATGATATAAGACGAGTGAAATATTACGTTTTCTTCGCTTAAAGTCTTGCTGTCTCACACAAAATTTAGTTACTGGCAACGCAGCAGAGGTCAAAGTAGCCTCCAGTATGAGGTCAGAATCGGCCCATCTCAGTGCTGCTGAAGCAACAGCTACGATTGGCACAGTTTTGGTGTGCGTGGTACAGCTTAGGCATGCTACACAGGAGGGACAGCAACAAAGGTGGTCAACTGCTGGCTCAGTTCACGAAAGGCGAGTTACCGGCAAGTCACTGGATGCACAGCACAAAGATAAAAACAGAGCAGCTAATGGCAGTAAAGAAAGCTTCGGGCCCTAAACGCGACAAGGTATCACCTGCCCACAGCATGCCTACGACGACCATCATAAAAAATAATCATAAGACGTTTGTAGCGCATCGTAAGAGAACCAAATCTCTTTTGAATCACTTTACAGAAGCTGGAAAAATTAACGTTGAGAAGCACACAAAACACTTCACTAGTCACTCTCAACTACTGCACAGAAACCAATTTACCAACGACATACATACCTGTCACGAATATCCCCAAGCTTGGTGGGGTCTTCTATCAAGATCTGTATTCCGAGCTTCATTTTAGCTTTCTGGAGGGAGAAATCAAGACAGGCAATCTTTGCATTGACTACTCTCTTTGGCATCTGCTGTGATGCTATTGTGCAGTTGAGAGCGTAGCCATGTATCAACTGAGTTTCACGAGCACTTTGTCCATGGGCCTTCAGAACGTTCACTGCTTTAATAGGGTATCTACAAAGATATCATATATTAAAATGAAATTAACTGACAAGCATCTTTTGACAAAGGCAGATAAACTTATTTGTAGGGGGCATCGGCAGCACGTGGAAGTGACTGGAAGGAAGTACCTGAAGCCACCTTTGCCATCAGACGTTTTAACAGCATTAGCAGCATCAACAACTATATTGGCAAAGAAGTCACTGTCACAGCCAATAATCTTGCTGGAAATGCTGGTCTTTGCTGCATTCACAATGCAGTCTTTTCCGAGTTCATCTACACTAATGGTGAGGTGGTCTTGAATATACTTGACAGCTTCCCTGGAAAATGAGATGAAAAGCAGTCTAGTACTTTATATAGTACTAGAGCAAATTAACCCAAAACATTAGTGAGAACAATTTGCCGCATAAAGAGATAGGTACAAATCAATATCAGAACGAATGGTTCTGACATGAGCAGGACAAGCTGACAGTCAGGGAACGTCAGCATACCAAGAAGTGGCAACAGTGCGAGTACTAAATAATAGAACATTGGTTTAATTATGGGTAGCAATGTCACAATCAGCACAAAAGTCATGCTTCTTACTTGCAAGCAAGCCGATATCCACTGATGATCGAGGTAGGGTGCAGTTTCTGCCGCACCAACTCATCAGCATTGCGCAGCAGTTCGGCAGCTACAATAACCTGCAAGTATAGCCGAAGAATCCAGGCATTAGCGCTAACCGAGTTAACCACGAACTATTAAATACTGAGTTAGGTGCTACATTTCGGATAGTTGTGACTGATGACACAGCACTAACTCCAACAAGAAACTTTTCTTTTAACTTGGGTGGATAGATGTTTAGATGCATGGGTACTTACCACAGAAGTTGTTCCATCACCCACTTCTTCGTCCTGAAGCTGAGCCAGCTCACACAAAATCTTTGCAGCAGGATGTTCGACTTCGAGTAATTTGAGTATGGTGGCTCCGTCATTAGTAATTGTTACATCCTGTGACAGGAAATACACGGCTACCAAGGTGCATAACACTTCAAAAGAAAATACAACTGCTTGTTAAAAACATTTTAAGGCTATTCAATTAAAACCACCCCAATTTAAAATTTGAGGCTTAATTGCTAGCACCATGAATGCAGCCAGACACGGCCATACACTTTGTAATAGGGGACACCTTTCCTAAGCATCCCACACTGCTTAATGGGAGGTCCAAACCTCTTGGCCCCCTGCCTAGGCGGCTGGCATAATCAGCATCTGACAAACAGTAACACACACTGGCAAGAAAAATCCATGCGCCCTGAGAGGTAACACAAATATAACACATTGCAGTTTTATAATCGAGGTAATCCAGGTAAGATTTAGCAGACTGTTTGCCTACTGCCACCTTGATTAGCCTACTAGGTGCTAAAAAAACGAAGTTTGTTTAGCGGTTTTAAGTGGGTCCCAAAACAGTTGCGGCTTTCGAAGGATAGACTTTATTAGCACCAACAGATTATAGCAAAGTAAGAATTTTTGGAAGTGCCTAGTACCATTGACAAGAAAAATGCATCTCAACAACTATGTCTGCATCAGTTCAGGAGTATTGGCGGTTTTAAAGACCAAATTTGTGCATACGAAGGTGTGGGCCAGACCTGGTTCGAGACTAAGCAAGAAAAAGAAACTGGAGGTATAGTTACAGCAACAAACCAGCTACATTATTTGACGTATCAAGAGTCGTGAGGCCCTATAAAACTGCTAAACAAGTTTTGAAAAACAAAGGAGATGCCAAAACCAGAATAATCTGCAAGCATTTAAAAGTTTCCAGTGAAATCATGAGAAGCTAGCTCAATCTGTTGAATGCATTTGGGAAAACAAGAGTTATGACCTAGGAAACTATTAAAAATAATTTCTTAATTGCCCGTGTATCACAAAAAGCTACGGTACGGCTTTTCTTTTGAACAGTATCGACGTCTAGCATCTCTTCAAAACATGTCAGTGCTATGGTTGGGGATACTCAAAATAGCATGTTTCAAAACTCTTGATGATTGCTGTTAAAGTGGCCGACAATCATATTGTACTAATTTTTTGGAGGGGTATATTTATGTATAAATTTTAAATCGTAGTGATCATATTACTACAAAATTGTATACATCGAGAACGGTTACTATGTCGGAAGCCAGAAATTGCCTAGTCGACAAGGCTAAAACAGGGCCAGTGAATTCTGCACACGGTAAGAAAACCAAGTTGCTAGCATCACGAATTATTACAAATATAGTTGACTCATGCAAATGATGTTCCGGATAAATTTTGTTGGCCAGCACTCCGTGAAACATTGAAATATCTGAGGGTATATATGTATATCTAAATCTAGGAATATGCTAGAGGTATTTAACCCCATCTCATTATCTACCCGGAAGCTGCAGACCCCTCCCCACGTTTTTTTTGAGCTTCACAGGAAGGCTGGCTGGCAGCAGCAGCATCGATGAGATGGATTGGGTTCAAAAGGCTTCTTCGCGTTACCATACGTAGTCCTCTTTTAATTACGTTGGGCTCCAGATTAGGGGCTACACAAATTTACGTGAGGCTTAAGGCTTGCCAGGCAGGCATATCCAGTGAGCGGCACATGTGGCTCGGTCTCTTGGTGGCACGGCTTCAGCCTTTTGAGATGCATCAGCCAGATGGCACTGCCAGATTCTTTATCTTCGAGAGCCAGCACTACAGGCTGCTAAATATCTTTGAAAGACGAGGATTAACCTAACATGTCGCAAAAGGATATATGGACAACTATATTACTAATTAACCGTGTTTGATTTCCAATTGCTCTGGCAGACACGGTTGTTCGGCTAGATAAGTAACATGTCTTTACTAACTTTTACTAAGCATTAAATCCATTGCCAAGTGCCTAAAGCCCGGATCTCCTAATGATGGAGGGGTCTTTTTTTATATCAAAGCTTGTTTAAATTGAGTCCTTCCAGTTACTGTAATTATTATTTTCACATCAACAAAACAAGTTTATTTAAAGATGTGCCTTTAAGACCCCGGGAACCAACTAATGAGCTGCTTAAAGCAAATCGGGGACATCTGGAAAGAAACATCTTATTCTCGGCTGGCTTAGTTACCCAGATGTTGGATAGGATGAGTAGCATTAGTTCCTATGACTATTGGTCATGTCCAGTCAAGAAATTTAACCAGGATCGTGGCACCCTATTAATTACTGGATGGGCCATGCAAAGAAAGCTTAACGTGAAGCAAGCACAATAGTTAAGTTCACATCGGTCTAAAGCCGAAGGATGTGCATTGACATGGTATGTATGCCCACTTGTGATTATGAGCCGTGATGGCACACTAGGTAAGGCGGTTGCTTTCACGACCTCGGTCCTGAGGTCGTGGGTTCGATCCCTGCGGTGAGCGATCCTTTATCGTCACTGCAAGCGGTGGTGATAGATGTAAAGCCTCTTCTGTCGCTATACAAAAAGAGGCTGTTTAATCAGCTAGGATTTATTTATTTTTTAAATAATTTATGAACAACCAAACATTGATTTGCAGATAATGTGCCACATACCCCAACATCGTCAACAAGCATCTTGTCCAGACCCACAGGGCCAAGGCTGCTTTTCACAATGTTTGCAATGGAGCAAACAGCAGTCACTGAAAAGAAGGAGAGTGCAAATAGGAAAAACAACAAAGCAGGAGATGCACGACGACAAGGGCAGCATTAGCTAACAGCCACAAGGTATCGCCTCGGCAGAAGCATCTTTGCTCCCACACCTGGCAATTCAATGAATGGATTCAGCTTAGCCATTTCAAGGCTAAGGGAGCTTTCAATAGGCCTAGCTAGTCGCCAGCTACATTTACAAGACCTAACTATTGTAGGAGCAATTAGCCAAACTTCGTCCGGTGTTCATGATGCCCTTTGGTGATCTTGGTCTAATTCCTTCCATAATCTTGTTGGAGATGGTTATAAATAAGTTGAATCGTGACAATGCAGCACAAACAATAGGCTTTGGCTACCAGCTAGGCCACCTGCATAAATCGGTTAGCACTTACATATAAGCTAAAACCAACAACGGCCATAATACTAAATACTAATTATAATAATACATTTGTATTGCACCATCAGAGAACTGAACCTCTTCATAGGTTATTTACATATGCTGTACAGACAACATTAATGAAAAGTAGGTGGTAACGTCTGCAAGCAGCCGGCACGGTGTAAGAAGGTACATGCACACGAAATATGAATCACCAAGACCCACCAAATGCTGCAATTAAAAGGTGAGCTTTAAAAAACATGCACAGTCGACATGGATACAAAACGAGGGTGAAGTCTACCTGAAAAACTGCCTGCAGAGCTGCCCAGACACTGCATTATTACTTAAGATAAGAACTAGTATTAAGAATTACTTTATTAAAAATTACTAGAGATAAGAATTACTTATGTATGACATGACGTATTCCATTTCCCTGAAAAAGAGACTGAACTGAATAGTCGGAAATAAAGCCTGGTCTCAGGAATACAAAAAACCCAGTGTCGAGTGTAGATCTACTTTATCTGCAGTTATCCACAAGATCATGCCACTAATAGACGGCTGTATCCAACACGTTCATTTTAATTCAATAAATGTATATATGCAAAGTCTATACAGTGCTTGTACCACTGGCCCAAAAAATCTAAACATGTCAGGAATAAGGATAAAACAGCATGCGTTGCCAATTTCACAAAATCGAGGTCAACAAATGCCACCAGGGGGATATTAATCTGAGGAACTATTTGTGATAATTATAACCATAATATTAAGATATTTGTATGGCACTGCAGAAGAACAGGACAATGCAAACAGACGGAGCAAATAATGTTCAGAAAAGATTTTCTAGCCTCCTTTTAAATGTTTTCAAATTAGGGGATGTCACGACGTCAGGCGGGAGTAAGTTCTACGCTTTAGGGGCATACGAACTGAAGACACCGTCTCCAACAACAGAGGCACAGTTAAACGACCTAAGTGAAAATAGCAGGTGGTACGATGCAGTGCCTGCACTGCACTGACTTGATGCAAGTATTTCGAATAGGTAGTCCAGAGCACGAGCATACAGGGATCTACGAGTAAGTTGATAGCACCTTAAAAGTTAATTCGTTGCTAGACCGGGAGCCAGTGCATTTCGATGAGAGGTGCAATTAGGCTGTGGTGAGGTTCACGACAGACAAGCCGAGCTGCAGTTTGATAGGACCGGCAAACATCTTATAAACTGGAACACCCTCCCGAGCTGCGTCAGAACATCCCCTGACTTGACCACATTTAAAAAGAGCTTAAAACACCTATTTAGGACAGCATTTAGTGGGTCCCTGTGATTCATCCTTCACGTGCTTACGTGTGCTGACACTGTGCATGCTGCCACTAACCACATTTGCATGCTGACCCTGTGAATGTCACCCCTAACCATGTTATTCATTTTGTTTGTTTATCAAACACGATATTACTCACCATTCAATTGCATTTCCCTTTGTAGCAAATGTAAAGCGCCTAGAGAGAGATTGAGTTCTCTGAGGGGGCTTTATAAAGTTCATTATTATAATATTATATAACATGGGCAGGAAGACCTGCAAGCAGTGAGATACAGAAGGCAAGATGAGGTCACAATGTACAGACCAGCTTTGCTCTGGTCCCTGTAAGCAGGCCCTCCGTGTAACATATCCATGATTACAGAATTTCAAGCTCAATGATGTCAAATGACGTGCATAACAAAATTTATCCAACCGAAATCAGAAATGCACTAATTTAGTGATATACAACCAGAGCTTAACTAATGCATAAAATTTCAAGTTGATCCGAGCAGTATTACACAAGTTACAGAATCTACAAGGCATGAAGCTATAAACCCATTTAAAAGTCACAGCATGCACCCCAATAAGCTGCAAATAGGTATTTCGATGTACCCAAGTTCATTAAGTCGGGAGAAAAGTATGATACCGAGATCGGCAAATTTTTTATTTGTAGGTAAGTTGCTTCTGGATTACTTCCAGGTGAGGAATTGTTTGCATTCATTAAAATAAAAGCACTAAGGAAAGAGTGAAAATAGCTATTCCTCCACAAGTGGTCACTGAGCTCGGGTATGAAAGTAAAGGCTGGTGGCATCGGTTACAGTTGGACGGCAAGTTGATTTTAGCCAAGTCTCGATCGCAGTAAATGAGACATGACCAGTAATAATAATAATAGTACATTTGATATAGCGCTCTCAGAGAACAATCTCTTTCTGAACACTTTACATTTGCTGCAAAAGAAGCACGAGCAGTCAAGAATCAAGTCATGTTTCATTAAGGATTTATTGCACAGTGAATGTGCATTCCATAGCTAACTTGTGACCTATGAGCACCTCTTGTTTGTAGTAATGAGCGATACCAAGGCCCATTCAAATACACAGGATTGTAAGGAGGATGTACGGTCACCTGGCACAGCTGCCCACACACCTCCGGCAAACAATGTCAGTGTAAGTTACAATAATAATAATAATAATAATAATGCACTCGATAAAGCGCCCTCAGAGAACTCAATCACTTTCTAGGCACTTTACATTTGCTGCAAAGGGAATTTATCATCTTGTCTCCAGTGCTCTGACAGCAATCACGGCTTTCGCTGGCTTCAATTAGCTGCAGAAACGTAATACTGCGACCGGTGGGTGAAGCACAATCTGACTGGCATCCTCAGTCGCAGGGAAACAGTGCTCCACCAAGCTGTGCCAACAACCTGACAAAATATGATTCCGACTCAAATGATACACTAGCCGGGATGATGATGCCAAACCATACAGTTCTCTCCAGCCCCGAAGGGGATGCTGGTCTTTAAACATCTGCCGTATAATGATCGATGGTGACCGGATATCCGTAAAAAAAAATCCTAGCTGATTGAACAGCTTCTTTTTGTATAGCGACAGAAGAGCCTTTACGGCTATCACCACCGCTTGCAGTGGCGATAAAGAATCGCCCACCGCAGGAATCGAACCCACGACCTCGGGACCGATGTCGTGAAAGCAACCACCTTACCTAGTGTGCCATCACGACTCACTAAGACAAAGTGCCTCCGTACTGGTCTTTACTCCACAATGCATTGCAGAGCTTATTTAGTTAGGTAAAAGCGGGTATTTCAAGAGCGAAAGCGTGCTGTGTGAAGGAGTGGTCTGAGGACTTCCTACTTGGACAAAGATCTCACTCGTGCGAAGTACCACTAGCAACATGACGCCTAGCGTAAACTTGATTTATTTACGAACCATACGATTGTGGGACTTAATTTTTCAAGCCTAACTGAAAAGTTGACATGAGGTATGCGCAGGAGCGTCGCCTGGGTATATCAACATCGGGTTTTGTACCACGACGGAAGGAAGTTACGCGGCTTCCCATTCGGTAGCCAAGCCAACCTTAATAGCAGCGGCATACTATTGCGCATGAGCGAGAGGCTACCTTTAACAGAAGGAAAGGAACCACTCGATCTAAAAGAAAGGCAAAGTATACGTCATGATGCAAGCAAGACACGGCTACAAGCCTACGGGAAAGCCGAGAGAACGGTGAGTCGGGAAGAAATGGTGGAATTTCAGAGGGCGAACCAAAGACCCCAGCTCTTGCAATGACTAGAAGACAGAGCTGCTGGAGCTGCTGAAAGTAAAGTATAGTGAAGCACATTATTTCATTCAAAAATTTGCTGCCCACCATGAAAGTCACCCGACTAGGCTTCCGAGGAGGGAGCCGGCATCGCAAGTAGGCGACAGGCACGTGGTCGCACTGAAAGAGAGCCGTGCTCAGAGAATCTAAAATACGCCACTGCTTTGTTCCAATTAATAAAAAGCACGTCTTCACACAGTACATACCATTCTGAGTTCTGACAGATTCGCCACTGGTTCGTTCTCCACCAATACTCAGCGCCGCGGTCGTCGACGCCATTTTTCGTAACTGCGTTACCGAGTGTGGGGCCGGGGCGGCTTGGGTAGCGGCTGCCCAACAATTTGTCGTAGTTCTTGATAATTCTATTATTTTTTTTTAAATATTTAAAATTATTGTTATAAAACTCTAACTGCTGTTATCACAAATACTCAATCGCTTTCCTTTTCAGCCGGCGAAAAGGCAGGGCAGAAAGCAAGAGTGAAAACGGAAGCAATGGCGCGGCACCTGCTGGTGCAAGCTTCTGGTCTTCTTCGTCGCACCGGCCTTCCTGGCGTGAGGGCTCTGTGCTCGGCTGCTGCGAGCATGCGGAAAGGTTAGAGTGCGAAAATTAAATCCTCTTCATGTAGTTTCTGCGATGGATTCCTTGCCCAAGAACGTACATTTGTCCCAACGGTGGGCTGACCTATCCTGAATCGCTTTGAACAAAAATGCTATAAAGATGTGCGATAGGACTGGTCTGAAATCATTTTGGAATGGTGCGCCCGTCATAAAACATGGTCTTCTTAGTCCTACTTGCAGTAAATGTAGAGTGATCTCAGAATCCAAACGCTGGAGAAAATTATCATTCTTTTATTCGATGCTGCATTTCCAATCCTCACATCTGTCGCCTCGCTCTGCGTCGAAATATTGTCTTCCTTTTCTGTAACCACACCTCAGCCACCTGTTGATATCACTGCATAGTTGTTCTATGTGGTTCAAAGCAGTTGACTGGCTGGGCCACTGCTTCAGCACCAAACAGGGATTTATCTAAACACCTGTGCAACAAGTTACATCGCAGCTGCCACATCACAACAATTATAACCGACCTATACTGCTTACGAGTCAAGCAACGCATCGAATTAAAGGTTTTGTCGCTCACTTTTATGTCCCTCCATTCTTTATCTCCAGCCTACCTATCAGATGTACTGCCCCACCAGGCTATGCATCGTACCACCGCCTTTCGAAATCTAGCTGTTTACCTACACCTCATACAAACCTCAAATCCTTTGGAGACCGTGCCTTTAGTTTGTATGCTCCCAAAGCCTGGAACTCACTCGCGACTTGCGTCCCGACATCTGACGACCACATTTAAAAAGAAACTAAAAATGCATTTATTTAGGACAGCATTTAGTGGGGCCCTGTGATTCGTCCTGTATGTGTTTATGCGTGCTGACACTGTGCATGCTGCCACTAACCATACTTGAATGCTGGCCCTGTGCATGTCACCCCTAACCATGTTGTTCTTGTTGTTTATTGAGCATCATACCACTGACCATTCGATTCGTGCTTCCTTTGCAGCAAATGTAAAGTGCCTAGAAAAAGATTGAGTTCTCTGAGGGGGCTTTATCAAATGTATTATTATTATTATTAACTTAGAGAGCAGACTTAGGGCATTTTGATCTCGCGGCATGCACTACTTTCCACTTATTATTTCAAAATACGACTCCTATCTTTCGGTCATATTTTTCACATCATGTAACACTGCACCGATTGCGGTTTACATCCAGTCAGGTGTGCGCATGGTTTGTGTTGGTAATGTCCGAGAGTATGTGTGAGTGTGCATGTGCTTGTGTTTTTTGCCCTAACTACTTCGTTCAGAACTCAAAAGCTGGTTTGACCCAGTGTTTAAGGTACTCGCCCCAATCAAGGTCTGGCCGAGGTCGTGGGTCGAGCCCCGTGGCATATGTGAAGTGCCTGAATAGAGATTGAGTTCTCTTAGGGTGCTATACAAATGAATTAAAAAATGCTACAAAAAATCAGGCCAGCCTTTATACCCAGTTATGACTAGACTAATTAGTTTGCTTTATTTGCGTTTAGCCAACTACATCATCACTACATCTAGACCTTTTAACAAATAAATCAAGCGATACCTCAATACTAATTAATAGAAGTCCTTTGAACCCCCTTCTAGCTTTGTTGGCCTAGGCCAACAGCCGATCTTTTATCAAGCATATTAAAGTTATGCAAAACGTGAACATTTTTGTCGACAGCCTAAAAACTAACAATTATGCTGCTGGCATGTGTGCATTTAGTGTGACGTCGTGCCATCAAGATTTTTTATGACCTCCTTTATCTAGCCAGCCATAGAGGTAATGATGTTCATCATTGTCTCTCCTGCTACAGCACATTCGGTGAGCCTGAGTGTAATCATAGAAAATCATAGAAAACTCTTTGATTACCCATTTACAGCCACAGCAGCACCTTCCATACTGGGAGGATTTATTTATGCCCGAGTGTGTAGCTATACTTATCCAACCGAATCTTAAATTAACTGTTTTAGCTTCACTAGCAGAGCTGAAATCACATTTCAAATTTAACGTTGATCCGTGAAGTATTAGCCGACTTATGAATTTTACAAGGCCCAAAGCTACACTGTAAATGAAGCTGTTTGAAAATCACTAGCGTGTACATAGCATCACAATCACTAGCATATACAACTACATACACAAGCTGCAAACATGTACCTTGATGTGTCAAGGTTCAACAAGTTAAGACTCAAGTCGCATATGATGCGAGAATTTGTAGATGTTTTATTTGTAGATATGTTGCTTCTGGTTTACTTCCTGGTTAGACATGGTTTGCATAATCATTCTTTTAATGCTTTTTTATGTGGAAAAATATCAAAACATCGAACTGCATTTCTGTCACGTTGGTCGTTTGAAAGGCACTATAGACAAAAATCGAATGCTTGACCAATCCTCTCGGGGGTTTTCTTCACTTCGGCATCAAAATCTGTCTGGCAAATCTGTTAAATCACCCACAGGCAAACTGCTTTTGTGGCAACATTATTGAGTAAATGTTCAGTACAAGCCTGCATGTTTTGAAACGCTCCCTACCCAATGTCAATGATTAAATGGAGGTGCTTGCAAGAAAGGTGCATACATCTGTGCAGCGGTTTTTTATTGGAAGCACCTTGAGGGTAGGCACTTTTTCTGACTGGCCAACAGATTTGGTATCAATAAGTTAGAGAATTAGGATGGTGCACTTGTCTGTTCATTGGTGAAGCTGCTAACAAAGGGCCGAAGGGCTGGAAAAAAAAAAGGATTATGGCATCATTTGATGACCAGCTCGTTTTTTGCAGTTTTTTTGCAAACGCTTCGTTCATTTTGTTCGTTGCATGCTAGTCTTGATCTGTCATGGAGCCTGTATACCCCTTCTATCAGTGTTGTGAAATGCTAAATCTTGTACCCGATATGCAACTTCGAAAATGCTAGGTTTTCAAGCCAGTCTTGCAGAGAATTTGCCTGCCGAATTCCAGAAAGCACGATTGGGTATAGACGTGACTCCCACCATTTCGAGCCTGCTGACCCGAACAGCTAACCCAGTTGACCCAAGAATCTAAGAATCATTCAAGATTTGTACTCATACACAGGCCTACATAGGCTTGCGATTTATTTTGTGTACCCAAAGTGGACTGAATTGAATTCACCGCTCGATGGGAAACCAGTTGAAACCTTTCAGTAACAGAGCGAGCACTTCGAACTGGTTGCTGTTAAATAGAATACCATGTGAGAATAACTAGTCACTCAATAATCAAGCTTTAACACTGTTTGATCCATCAGAACCTGTAAGACTGACAGTACAGTTTCCAGCACCGTATTTATACGTTCATTTTATGCTGCTGCGTGCTTGGGACTGTCGAAGACTTCAGATGCGCAATCGAAGGGGGCAGATATATGCCTGCATGGACGTAATTGTAATGTGCTGAGAATTTTCAGTATTCATTTAGCCCAAATTATATACAGTATTGGTTGCTTGACGTGATTTCGAAAAAACTAAATAGTAAAAGCATTGCAAAGTTAGGGAAGCAGTTGAGGTAGTGAGTAGCATGGAAGTAACATCTCAGGACGGCAGGAAAGGATGTGCCAATAGTCGGTAGCAGGAAGGTAGTTGTCGTTGCACACTCGGTAGCCTGTTGCTCGGTTGTGGTCCTAAGAGCCTCACTTATAAATATTTTGATCGGCTAGACACTAGTGTAGTCAAAATGGGCTTTCAGCCTGGCTAGTCATTTTGGTGTTCGTAAAATGCGGATATAAAAGCAGAATACTCTCCTGCTCTGTTAATTCTTTTCATTTTTCAGACGACGTTGTTGCAGTTCAGCAACTTGGTGACATAACTTTGATAGGGATAAATCGACCAGAAAAGAGAAATGCAATTAATACGCACACAGCAAAGAAACTGATTGAAGCATTCTGCCAGTTTGAAGAGAATGAATCAGCTAAGATTGCCGTGCTTTTCGGAAAAGGTATGTGAATGAACTTGGCATTTCCTTTTCTCATTTCTGTGTTACTGGCAGGTGGCATGGTAGGTGGGTTGTGCATTCTACACGGCCTTGTTTTCAAGGATGCGTCTTATCACTGTCGACTTGAATAATTGGGTTAGAATTGCAGCAGCTTTTAATGACTGCCAAACTTCTTCTTTAACGGTTAAAAGTTGATGGTCCAGGGCCGCTGGAATTAAGTGAGACGTGTGATCGATGGGTGAAATAATAATGGTAATGAAGGATAATACGAATAAGGCATTTGTATAGCATGCTCAGAGAACTAAATCTTTCTCTCTAATGTAATGTAATGTAATGCATCTCCGTCTGTAACTCCACAAAATCATAAAGACCATGTGGGTGTTACGCAGGAGAGTTTTGTATAGCACACTCACAGCCTAAGCGGCTTTCGGTACACATTCGGCAGCCAACAGACTTCGTCTCACACAACAAAGAAAAAGTGGGAAGTATAGCAGAGTCAGGAGAGCAGTTGAGGTAGTGAGTAGCATAGAAGTAGCAGCTCAGGACAGCTGAAAAGAATGTGCCATAGTCGGCAGTAGGAGAGTAGTTGTCGTTGCTTAAGAATTGTGGAAGCAAGTTCGACAGTCTAGGACCTGCAGAGCTAAATCTTCTATCGCCAACGATCTTTAAGCGGAGGAATGGGACAGCTAATTTATGGTCCACAGAGGACCTGGGGGCACGAACAGGCTGAAACTGATGCAGCAGTTCAGCTAGGTACGAAGGAGCCAAGCCGTGGTGGGCCTTGTGGCGGGCCTTGTGGGTCAGCGTAAGAACTTTGCTCTGTATCTGTTGCTCAACCGGCAACCATCCTAGCTCTTTCAGCAAAGGAGACATGTGCTCAAACCGCTGGGACTTGAAGACTAGCCTTGCAGCCATGTTCATAGTCTGCTGCAGTGGCCTAATAGCTTTCTTTGGCAGCCCAGCCAAAAGGGAATTACAATAATCAAGCCGAGACAGAAAAATTGTTTGCAAGCCACTGTCGGAGACAGCTCCTAATCTTGGATAGGGATCGGATGTGATGGCTGTAGAAGCAGACTTCTGAATGAAGCTTTTGAAATTAAGACAGCTGTCGAACACGACACCTAGATTGCGAGCATGTGGTGAAGGTCGCACAATAGCATCACATATTAGAACAGCAAAGCCTTTTAATCCAGCCACATGCTTAGGGTGTCCTATGAGCAGCAGTTCGGTTTTATCGTCATTTAATTTCAGGAAGTTTTCCGACATCCAGGATCGAATATCGGCAAGGCAAGCATTCAGTTTCTCAGTTGCTGCTGCAGATTCCGACGGTTTAAATGACAAATACAACTGAGTATCGTCAGCATAGAAGTGAAATCCTATTCCATGGGCCTTAATCACTTTTCCCAGAGGTTGTGTATAAATGGAGAACAGCAAGTGACCGAGTACAGACCCTTGAGGGACTCCACAGGTGACCCTTCTCGTGTGTGAGACCTGACCCCCACACGACACGGATTGAACACGATCAGACAAGTATGATTTAAACCATGCCAGTGCTTCGTCTGCCAGACCGATCGTTGTTCTCAATCTTTCAAGTAGAACTTCGTGATCAATGGTGTCAAAGGCAGCAGACAGATCTAGCAGAGCTAGGGCAGTTACATTCCCGCCGTCGTTGCCACGTAGAATGTCATTGTTAACACGGAGGAGAGCAGTTTCCGTGGAGTGCTGCCTCTTGAACCCTGATTGAAATGTTTCTGACATTCCATTATTTTCAATATGTTCAACCAGCTGCTTAGCAACAGTTTTTTCAAGAATCTTTGATAAGAAAGGAAGAAGGGAAACGGCGATAGTTTGCTAGGACCTCTGTGTCTAATCCAGGCTTTTTAAGAATGGGTCTAACGATTGCTGATTTGAAAGACTTGGAGACGACCCCTTTTCCCAAAGAAGCATTAAAAATCTTGGTTATGGCAGGGTTAAGTTGGTCTGCAAGTGAAGACCACAGAGATGAAGGTATAGGGTCTTCAGGAGACGAGCTCTTTTTGCTTGACCTTATTAGAGTAGCCACTTTGCATGAAGAAACCTCGGAGAACCTTGTAAAGAAGGTCACAGGTTGTGGAACCACGATTGCTTTAGTCGGAGGGGGCTTAATAGAGGCACGAATGTGCACAATTTCTTCAGTAAAGAAGGCTGAAAACTTTTCGGCTGAGTCCTTAATATCTGGGTAGTCAGACCTCTCAGCATTGGCCAGTAAATGGTTTAGTGTCTTGTAAACCTGTTTAGTGTCCGACTGGCAGGAATTCAGCTTTCTAATGAAAAAAAGAAGCCCTGGCTTTTTTAAGCTTTTGGGTGTAAACTCGAAGGAAGTCTTTGAAATTGACTAGATCTGCATCAGAACCTGATTTCTTTAAACGACGTTCAAGCCTGCGCTTAACCCGGCGCATCTTTAGGAGTTTTTTTGTAAATTGAAAGGAATCTCCACGACTTTGAACACGGATAGAGCGAATGGGAGCATGCTTGTCAAAAGCACTCCTGAGTGTCGTGTTCCTAGCATCGGTGAAGGTATCGAGGCTGCCGGTCGAGTCTGAATGCAGATCAAGAAGACCTGCATCACAAACAGATTTCAAAAACTTGTCCATGTCAAAGCTAAGTAAGTTACGTCGTTTGAAAAATTCGAGATTGCCCTGTATGTGCGAGGGAGCAGGAACGGTATACGAGACCGAACAATGATCTGAGAGAGTCAGTGGGCACACCACAAGGTCCGTGGGGAAGACATCCTTAGTGATCATGAGATCTAGAATGTGGCCACCGACGTGGGTGCTATGATTAACATGTTGGGCCAAACCAAAATTCTCCAGACAGTCAAGAAATGAGCGGGCACTCTAGGCACTTTACATACGCTGTAAGGGCAGCATGTCAGTCAGATTGATGATAAAACGAGTAGTGTCAGCACACGTCGGTGTATAATTTCATCGTTTACTTCATGATTTCTTCATTTTTGTCATTCTTTAGTTTCACTGCAAGATCATTTTCTTGGATCAAAATGAGAATGCACTAGCACCAAAGACCGATGTTTTAGAAGAAAGGCAATCAAGTGATATAGCCCCTGTGTCTTAGCACTGCGCTAAGATACTTGCTCTTCACGAGCTAGGTGTTGGGTTTGAGTCCTGCAAAGTGGTCCTTTATTTATGGATTTATTGATCCTTTATTGACCACTGCTAGTGGTTGTGAAAGCCGTCAAGGGTCATCTGCCACATAAATGAGGCTGCCAACTCAGCTTAATTAAAATATATCACCAGTTCCTTCATAGCTGTTGTTGGAAAATGAGTATCAATGGGACTTGCACCTGAAGTTGCAAGTCGTCAGATAGCTGTGCTTATGCTTATGCGTGCTGACACTGCATGCTGCCACTAACTAGATTTGCATGCTGACCCTGTGCATGTCACCTCTAACCATGTTAGGCTTGTTTTCATTGTACATGCTACCACTAACCATTCGATCATACTTCCTTTGCAGTATATGCAAAGTACCTAGAAATAGATTGAGTTCTCTGAGAGCGATATAACAAATGTATTATTATTATTATTATTATTATTATTAGTATTAGTATTGGATGAAGTTATCAAAAATCATGGTGCCTCGACGAGTTATTGATTGTACCCAATAAATTGCATGTAACTATATTTCTTAGCTTTTCTGCATAATAAAACTGCTACAGAGTAGATCCAATCTAAATCTTGTAATTTGAGTTAAATAGTGTGCTCGTAGCTGGTACGTAGAAACTTTTGGATGGCAGTGTAGGTCACCAGCAGACCCAGTACGGATGGGCAGTTGCTGTAAGCATCGCTCGACCTCATCCCACGAATGCTCAATGGGGCGAAGGTCAGAAGATTGACTCGGCTAGTCCATAACCGTCACAGGGAGTAACTGCATCAACACCCCAAAAAGATTCGTCAAAAAAAGTACTTTACTCAACTAATTCTTGGTAAAGGATGTTAGATTTCAAAGCTCAAAAGCTCCCGCTTGGAGTCGTTACATTTGGCATCCAGATAATGACCCTAAGGACACTGCTAGGTCAGTGGAATTACTTTTTACCGAATCCTTGTTTAGTGCTGGTGCAGTGGCCCAGCCAGTCGCCTGCTTTGAACTCCCATAGATTGACTATGGAACGGTATTAACAGAGGGCTGAGGTGGGTGTTTGGCCATCGACCGAGTATATCAGAGCATGTAGGTGGGTCGAAGCGGTTGACCTTTCAGTAAAATCAGACTCTGTAGAATGTGCTGCAGCAGAAGAGACTACACAGAAGTTTGTGGCCTCTGTGGCTGGCCAGACAAGGGAGGTCATAAAGTATTGTGGCAGACCGATTTCACACTAAATACGTATACATACCAAAAGCATGTGTTGTTATTGGGCTGTCAATAAGTATTTCACATGCTGCATGTAACTGTAATATGCCGCGTAGAAAACATATTCAAGTAAACTGCATCGTAGAAAACCCTCTTATAACCCAAATGAATTTATAGCCGCAGGGACTGCAGCCATACTGAGGATTTTTTATGCCGAGTACGTGGTTGTTGGTAGCTGTGTGTGATTGTCATTTTATTAATAGAATTAATTTTTGATTGATTGTGCGGTAGTGCAGTTGTGGAAGTAAACACAATCAGCTGGCTTGGTTGGCATCTCACTCTCACCCACTCTCTCTCTCTCTCTTTTTCACCTAGGTGGCACTTTTTGCTCGGGCTTTGACTTGAGCGAGCTGTCAGATCAAATGGATGCCGGTGAGCTGGCCATGAGCAGTCCGAATGGACCGATGGTAAGCCCGAAACAGTGATCTGGTCTTGCTATTCCCTGTCGCGGCCAGATGTTTTTGTCTTCATTTTGTGAAGCTATCTGTTTTTTTTGACCAGCATTAAGGAACGATTGGAGAATCAGTCATTTATTGGCACGTTTCAGTAAAAATTTGTTTATGTTTAGGGTCCGACTCGACTGTGGTTCAACAAACCCGTAATTGCAGCCATCTCGGGGTTTGCTGTCGCCGGAGGTCTGGAGCTGGCCCTGATGTGCGACCTGAGAGTAGCCGAGGACACAGCCGTCATGGGCGTCTTCTGCCGGCGATTTGGTGAGAGAGAGAGAGAGAGAGAGTCTTTTGAGTGCGCTGGCCTGCAGACAGCACCTGATGTGTAAGCTCTTGACCAAATGCGATTGCAAAGTTAGTTACGCAGGTACATTACTCATCTCCGGCATAGTTAGTACCGGCCGGTGTGGTGGTGCAATCGTTTTGTTATAGCCTCCAAGGGCCGGCTTTCAGTTGTCGCTCCGTTGGCGCCTAGCCAAGGCTAGCCTGGCAGCGGCTTCATTGCACCATCGACCAAGTGCACCCGGCCATGTCCATCCCAAAGACGGCGGTTCGAACTTGTTCGGTCGGTACCGAGGCAGGGGACGCTTTGGCGCACTGTTCGCCCGAAGCCGTGGTTTGTGTCGATTCGGTGCTACTGCCCTGCATCGCCGAAGCACCTCTAGGTAGCCGGGTATGCCGGACTAGCCAAGTCCGAGGCCTGTCAACCGGCGCACTGGCTTGCATCCTATCCAGGCATCTTGTTTGTTTGTTTCGTGACTTTCCTGGGTTTTGTTTGGATCCTGTTAACAGGCAGAAAAAAGGACCTGCCGTCCGGCGCTAAGCCGCGATGCGCTGTCTGGGCTGGGCGGTGCGAGGATGTTAATCGACCTGCGTCGTTGCAGGAGTGCCCCTCATCGACGGCGGCACGGTGCGGCTGCCGAGGCTCATTGGCCTGTCACGTGCCCTGGACCTCATTCTAACCGGCAGACCCGTCAAAGCTCAAGAGGCTCTCGGCATGGGCCTCGTCAACCGGGTCTGCGAGACCGGAAGCTGTACGTCTGATCTTGCAGCCCTCGCTATGGGTGGCTTTGCAGCCGCGCTCGCCCTCTCTCTCTCTCTCTCTCTCTCTCTCTCTCTCTCTCTCTCTCTCTCTCTCTCTCTCTCTCTCTCTCTCTCTCTCTCTCTCTCTCTCGAAGCACCAGCGGCAGCGGCCTGGTTGTGGCAAAGGCAGGCTCGAAACCGTGTTGTAGCGCTGGGAGCTGCTGTCAATTTGGCCCGAGAGATTAGCAAGTTTCCCCAGGAGTGTCTGCGAGCCGACCGAGCATCGGCGATCGCCTCTGCATACAGTGGCGGCAGCCTGGACGCATGCCTGGCTGCCGAGCGTGACAGCGCGCTGTCGGCTTTGAAGTTAGAGTCAGTCGCAGGTAAGTCGACGCAAGGGGCGCAACGGAACACCAGGAAAAGTGCTAGCACGATTAGTAATAATAATAATAATAATAATTTAATAATACAATTGTATCCACCCTGTGAGAACCTTATGTCTGTCTAGGCACTTTATGTGTGCTGGAAAGAAAGCCGTTACCAGTTTGCTAGTAATAACATGCGGTGTCACCACTCACTCGTAAAGCACACCAGCGATAGTTCACGAGAACCGAGCAAATGCTTTGAGGACTAGTTGGGTTTTTAGCTTCTGTTTAAATATCGTCAAATAAGGGGGTGTCTTGGCATCAGTCAGGAGTGAGTTCCAGGCTTTGAGATCATACGAGCTGAAGGCACAGTCTCCAAAGGATATTTGAGATTCGTTTGAGTCACAGACAGCTAAACGACATGAGTCAGAAGAACAGAGGATGCAATGCAAACCCTGATTAGGCAGCATTTCTGATAGAGCAGAGCAAAAGAATGAAAAGGACGTAAAGGTGAGTGGCGGAAGTCGATGGATGCTGCTTGATGGGGAGCCAGTGCAGGTCGGCGAGAGGCGATGGGGCAGTAGTAATTTTTACGACAGACAAGCCAAGCTGGAGGGTTTAGCATCAACTGTATGAGTCTTATTGCACGGATAGGAAAACCTGCTAGCTGTGAGTTACAAGAGTCTACATGGGCTGCCACAAATGCTTGGACCAGCTTGGAGTGGTAAAGTAACTTTTAACTTTAAAGTAACTAATTGATTGTGCCTCAAGCACTTGCCTTTATTGACCGAGGTCAAGGTGAATGTATTTTTGACCGAGGCCATGGGCTTGAACCTCGTGGCATATGTGAAGCGCCTGAAGAGAGAATAAGTTCTCTTGGGCTCTATGCAAATGAATAATATATTCATATATATATATATATATAATTCATTTGCATAGAGCCCAAGAGAACAGCATAGAAAATGGCCAGTATTACCCACAAGCATTGCTTTTGTGACCAGGACAGTGGTTAACTTGAAATCGACCCATTTCCGATGAGAAAACAGGCAAAGTTGCATATTATGGTTCTCATTTGGTCATAAAAACAATTGAATCAAAACTAACATTAATTGTACTGGATTTACTCAAAAATGACCTCGATTGATTTAGAACAGAGTAGTTCTAGATTTACGATTATACTGTATGTGACTCTCACCAGTCAATCGCCAAAGGCAGTCTCCCATTATGTTTTCGTTATACTGTTCTGTGGGGGGGGGCATTCAATTCAAACTCCGGTAATTTGCCGGCGAAACATTTTGAAGTCTCTTACGACCTTCCAGCCTAACTCATCATATCTCCAGCAAGGTCTTGACTTTGTTGTTGCACCTCTTTGAAGTGCACCGTGTGAGCCAGAGGAGGCCAGAGCCAGAGGAAGACATTGGCTCTTGTTCCCATTATGGAGCAGCACGGCATTGTGGCTCGTAGAAAAGCTGTAGATGAAGAGGGGCTACTCATTCTTGTCATAAGAATAATAATAATTATAAAATATTCGTGTGCATGTACCTGCTTACACTATGCCTGCTGCTTGCGGATGTTGCCATCAATCGTATGGTAATGCTTTCTATGCAGCATTTGTAAAGTGCCTAGAAAGAGGTTCAGTTCTCTGAGGGCGCTGTACAAATGTATTATTATTATTATTATTATTATTAGATCTTCTGTATAGCAGAGAACCGAATCTCTATTCGGATGCTTTACAACTCATGGCAATAACCAAAAGCGAGTGGCAATCAAGGTATCAGGATGAGAAAAGAATGCAAAATAATATGCAATTAAATTCCTCAGACCATGCACGAAAGGAGGGAACAGCGGATTAGTGCTTTTTCGGTACTCAGTACCACTGCAGCCGGCCTCTGACTGCTGTGAATTTCGAAATTAGGAACCCTAATCAGCACCATGCACTTAGTCATGTAATGAAATGTAGTGTATCTCTATATATAACTCCACAAAGACTACGTGGGTGTTACGCGGGACAGTTTTCTCAAAGCCTAAGCGGCTTTCTGTATGCATTCGGTAACCAACAGACTTCATCTCACACAACAAAGAGAAGGTGAGAAGCATAGCAGAGTCAGGAGGGCAATCGAGGTAGTGAGTAGCATAGAAGTAGCAGCTCGGTGTGGCTGGAAAGGATGTATTGCAGTCGGCAGCAGGAGAATAGATGTTGTTGCGTAAGATGCATAGCTGCCATGCATAACTAACAAACATCATAAAAATGTCCTTAGCCTCAGGTCATGTTCCTGCACATTCAAAAAGGTCAGGCCACCTCTCAAGAAAGCAACGCTAGACCAAGAAAACTTAAGCAACTTCTGCTTGGTCTCTTTTCCACCGTTCCTATGTCTCGTAAGTGAAGTAGTCGCATGCAATTCATATTCCCTTGAACAGACGAATCACATTTTGGAAGAACCTGAGCCCATCTTGACGGGTGAAGAGGCTGGAGAAAGCTTGTCGATGCTTCCTCAGATCGGTGACTTGCACACTTTCATCCAACCAGTTCCACTGCTTCGGCTTAGACATCAAATGCTCAGCATTGGGCTCGATGGGATCATGATCGATCTCGGTCAGATCGAGTCGTCGACGTCATTTTTTTGTGATGGTATGGGTTCTTTCCTCGGCCCCATCTCTAAAATTGTCAGCTGGAAACGTCTTCCTCTCGAAGCAAGCTTCCTATTCCGAGACTGTGGAACTCGCTTCCACAATTCTTACGCAACGACAACTACTCTCCTACTGCCGACTATGGCACATCCTTTTCAGCGGTCCTGAGCTGCTACTTCCATGCTACTCACTACCTCAACTGCTCTCCTGACTCTGCTATGCTTCCCACTTTCTCTTTGTTGCGTGAGACGAAGTCTGTTGGCTACCGAATGCGTACCGAAAGCCGCTTAGGCTGTGAGTGCGCTATACAAAACTCCTGCGTAACACCCACATGGTTTTTATGACTTTGTGGAGTTACAGATGGAGATACATTACATTACATTACTGTTGCAGTCCTCTTCTGAAGACTTCTGACGACTACTGCCGGTCTCTTTTAGGAGGAGGTGGAGTGGGTACAGGGAGCTCAGGGCAGTACGCAGCGCCGGCGGCAACAAATGAAGGAAGGTCTGAATGCAGCCGTACTCTAGTCATGCGATTTTGGGATTGTCCACCGTGCAGAAGTAGCCGTTGCTTAAATGGTCAGCGGGTACTTAGAGCCGATTCGAATGCCAAAACGAACTTCGTGTCTCTTCTCCCCTCCGTACCATCTGAACAAAAGAATTAGGTAACCTTATTATAATGAAAAAATATGCCTGTTTCACGCAAGATCAGTCTATTTTCTCCCGACCATTTTATAACATAATTTCGAGCAACAATTTTTCATCTTGCCCTCCAGAGCTTGCTGGCAGTTGTCGCAGGTGAAATGAGTGCAAAGCATTTGTCTGATCCTCGCCAGGATGCCTTGTATGCCTCGCACATCTTAGCATATGCTTCCACGACGCAATTTTTAGTCCTTGTTTAGATGAATTGGCTGCAAACTAGCAAATCCCCCCCCCCCCCCGTGGCATGTGGCAGCACCTCGGTGACCTCTTTGGGCTAAATCAGGCATTTTGTGAATCTGGTTTCATTGGTTTGCTGATTGCTGTCTTTTCTGTACCAGCCTTCCTTTCATGCAGTCATTGGCTGTGACTTACTTCCTCGGGTTATTTTCCCTCATTAAAGTATGCTACTCGCTACAGCTTTGCTGCCTGGAATGCATTGCTTTCGGCTTTGTTGCTTACGATTGTGCAGACAACAAAACCTCGCGGGCTTGAGTATGCTATTGAAGCTGAGAGTGACGCCTACATGCCTAACGGGTACCTCGCGCACTTCAAAATTCCTTTACTTCTTACTGAGTTCATATTTGATCGATTTAGGTGCAAAGGCGTTTGTTTCTGGAATTGGGCGATCTGGAAGCTTCAATCTTACCTCGCCCATTCAAAAAAACCAAGATAGTGGATCTTGATATTTACTTACCATTATTTGCCGTATGCCATGACAAATCGTGCGATTCGCGTCGACCGTGTGGCTGACTGGTGAATTGCAAGTGCACCAGCCAGTAGAGAGGCATGATTGCATATTCCGTGCTATTTTGCTCAGCAGTTGCTGAGCCCTGAGGCTGAGGCTCATCCACTGCATGGCAAGCTACGCACGAACTCAAGCGGAGCGGGCTCGGGAGGCTCCACGGCCAGTGCCCACGTACTGTCGCAATTGCCGCTCATCTTGGCTCTGACCTTGTCACTGCAGTTGCAAACCGCATGCTGTTGTATCGAGCATAGATTTTTACTGCACTGTCAAGCATTTTTCCGAGTCATTTTTACTGCACTGTCAAGCATTTTCCCAAGTCATCTGTTCACTGCTAGCTGGCGGCAAACTATGCAGACTGGTTCATTGTTGAGGCTGTCTGAAAGACAGCCTCAACATTGAACCAGTCTGCAAACACAGTCCACATAGATCAGTTCTTAGCTGTTTCGCTTCGATTCATTCATCTGGATGGACGTGGGTGATTTTTTTGTGGATTCGCCTATTATGTGTGAATACCTGCCTGATTGGCTCGAAGCTATGTGAACCCCAATGTTGTGGCTGAGAGCAACTGGCTGGGCTGGTAATTGCATTCAGCCTGAGTGAGGTACTCGTGTATAACACTGGCTGACTCCTGTCATTTCCGTGTCATTCTCCGTCATTCCTGTCATGCCCTTGCAAGTCGTGTGCAACCAAAGCCGGCATGTGCGTCTGATATGACTGTGGCAGGTGTGTACTGCTGATTATCAGACTTGTAAACAGTCTATGCACATTTTTTTTCAAGAGTTCACCAATTACGAGTATATGCACCGATGCACCAGTTCCGAGACTTTTATTTTCCCCGTTTTTAAGGCATTCGTGTCATACGTAGTCGTGTTCTTTCTCTGAGCCCGTGCATAGCAAATGGTTGCAATCCAACACAACACCACATGTAGGTAGCTGCTGTCCGTGCATTACCTTCATTTGCCAAGGCAGATGTACTCGTGTAGTACCGTCTTGAAAATATGCATATGCTGTATTACTGGGGAAGTTCTATAGGACAGGTAGTCGACAATTTTAATAAACTGTCGGAAGGCCTGCGTGTGCATGTGTCGTAAAATACCAGTGCCCAAAATGTGAAATTGAGTTATTGGACAGTGTTTGAGACCTCAAGTCCTTGCTTTCCTTCTCCAGAGAACATCAGAAGACCTGTCTCGTCAACTACTAAGCATCTACTTTCATGCTTACGAGCTTCGTAACGAGTTGCTGCATATGCGCAGAGAAGTTATCGAAACCTTAGAGCTGCCTAAGCAGTAGTGCCCTGAGACAGAATGACGACTCAAAAGGCCAATACAAGACGTTGCCATCTTTGCTCGGTCTTACTTCATGCACTCCCGCGGTCGACTAATAGGTTAAGAGGTATAATTAGTAGTAGCACTGGTGATTGTTATCTCAGACCAGTGAAAAAACCTGCTAGGCATTCACGAGTTCATGGTGCTACGGCAACCAGCTTTAGAACTAAGAAGAAGTTAACTCTGGGGGGAGTGCTTGAAGCGTCAAGGTTCATTGAGCTGGAAGCTGAATATCGCAATTGCATGGATCAACTTGGATGTGGTATCATTGTCTAAGCAAGTCTGAATTTGTGCCACTTTTCATCTGAAGGTTGGCAGATTTGACTGTCAAGCTGACATGGTTGTCTAGTGAAAGGTCATTTCGGAACAAGACTCCTCGATTTCGTGCAGATGCTGCAAGAGAAATGCTAGCAGAGCCGATTTCTAGCGTTAGTCTTCCCAATTTCTGAGTCATACTTGGTTTGCCCATAGTTAGGAGGTTGGTTTTTATCGTCATTCAGCTGGAGAAAGTTTGCTGCCATACACGTTCGGATGTCAGCAATATATACAGCAAGGAAGTTGGGAGAGTTTGACATGCTGGAGGACTAGGAAAGATCATAGCATAGGTACACATGTGTATCATCTTTATAGAACTGAAAGCCTAGATTGTTCTTGTCGATCGCACTGGCAAGAGAGAGGGTACAAACTGTGAAGAGAAGCAGACCGAGATTGGAGCTCTGTGGTACCCCCCTTACTTCAGAGGTTCCTTGGATGATCTTTGACTGTTCACATTAATACTCCACAGAGTATTTGTGTGAGTCCCCCCCCCCCCCCGCTGAGATATGACCTAATCCATCGCTGCGAAGTGCCAGTGATGCCCAGATGAGAGGGCCTCGAGAAAAACTTGACGATCAATAGTGTTTAATGCTGTCGCAAGATAAAGTAAAACAAGCCGAGAGACTTTACCTAAGTCTCCATTTTTTATAAGGTTGCTGAACAACCGTAGCAATTCTGACTCTGTATGTAAAGTGATTTGCTCTACAAACGGACTGGAGCCTACTAGGATTGATGTTTCAATATTAGAGTTCAGCTGGTCTGTCACAACCAGTTCTAGTGTCTGATAGGAATGGTATAAGTGAGACTGTGTGAACGTTGCAAAGTTCTTTGATCTAGTGTTGCTTTCATACGAATAGCCTAATTACAGCCTTTTTGGAAGATGTAGGGACAGAATGCTGATAGGTAGAGAGTACCTGAGGTATAAACAAACTGATCAAGTCATCATGCTGACAAAGAAGCAATTTGCCACACGTGTGACTAGGGAAGGTGATTCGATATTTTTTTAAAGCTCGAGTTGGCCTTTGAGTGGATTGTTATGATCTCTTGTAGTCCTCGCATGCCTTTCGATGGCCAGTTGGGCATGACCTGTTTATGATATTTCAAACTTTTGCACAGGTAGGCCCAGCTAGTTTAATGTCTGAGGTAAACCATTGGCTATTTGGGCAAGGTGCTTCGTCAGAGTTGCAGATTCGTCAAATGTCGGCTAGTGTCGCGTTGTACCAATACAGCATTCTACCAATGATGACAGGTCACAACGAAGCTTCAGCAGCAGGGACAATTACGTTATTTTCCTGCGACTATTTATGTCAAGGGCCTCAAGGTTTCTAGATTCACAGACGGCCCCACATGTGGTCAAATGTGCATAACTGGTATTAATAAGAAACGATAGCATACAATTGTGAAGATCGAGTGCTACCTTCGTTGTGAGTGAGCTGTTATGCACATGAGCCTCGAGAGAAAATGTGGTTTCGTTTAATTGTTGGCACTGCCCCTGATATCCCAGCTTGTGACAGTGCCGCCCCTAAATGTCTGCCGGTACTAGGCTGGAGGGACCTCCCAACCACCGACTAGCCAATCGGAGTGCAGCGTTCCCACTGCTAGTCGTTAGCAACAACGCTAACGAATCAGAGCTCAGCGTTGACGACAGAAGCAGGTTAGAGTGAACGTCCGCTAACCGGCAGTGGTGCTTCCCCCGGCTCCCTGCACAGTCGAATAAACTGGCGGTGTTGCTCGTCGGCTGGCGTTCTGTGCAGTGCACGACGGCAATCAAACAACAGAAATCAGTCAGTGCACGAAATTCGGTACCAAAGGTCAGTTATGAGTAATCAAAATAAATGTTAAAATTGCCGAGAACGAGGAAAGGGCGATTTCTTGCAAACATAATCGAAATGCGATCAAAAATCTGTAATAAAAGAGGACCTCGTACTTGGGAAGACAGGTAACTGCCACCATGGGCAACTTGCTGTTGGTGGTCTCAAAACAAAAAGATTCGTAAGAGCCGGAGCATGTAGCGATGGCAACTCCCGCTACTTTTGATTGGTCTAGGGGTAAGATAGGGAAGGGTGTCCAGCTGACATCGGTTATGGTCGGGCGGTTAGTCGGTTTCAATCAGGTCTTGATCAAAGCAAAGAGGTCAAGGGTATTGTCAAGAATCGTATTATTAGTGAAGCGATTTCAAAGCGTTATAATAATAATAATACACTTGATGAAGCGCCTTCAGAGAATTAAATCTCTTTCTAGGCGCTTCACACTTGCTGCAAAGGAAACACGTTCGAATGGTAAGTGGCATCATGCTTGATACACAACATGAATAACTTGGTTAAGGGTGACATGCACAAGGTCAGCATGCAAGTGTGGTTAGTGGCAGCATGCACAGTGTCAGCACGCATAAGCACATAAAGCACGAATCACGGGGACCTACTAAATGCTGTTAAAAATAGGTTCGTTTTATTTTAAGTTCTTTTTAAACGTGGTCAAATCAAGGGATGCCGTGACGCAAGTCGGGAATGAGTTCCAGGCTTTGGGAGCATACGAGCTAAAGGCAGGGTCTCTAAAAGATTTGAGGCTTGTGCGAGGTATTGATAAACAGTTAGCTTCCGAAAAGAGGTGGTCCGATGCTCGGCCTGTTGGGGAAGTAGATCTGATAGGTCGACTGGAGCCAAAGAATGAAGGAACCTAAAAGTGAGCGTCAAAACCTTGAGGTCGATGCGTTGCTTCACTGGTAGCCAGTGCAGGTCGGCGTGAAGTGGTGTGTGTGGCAACTGTGATGCTTACGACAGAAGCCTAGCTGCAGAGTTTTGCACCAGATGTAAGCGCCTTATTACATATGCCGGTAGGCCTTCAAGCGTGAGTTACAGAAATCAAGACGGTATGTCACAAATGCCCGGACAAACTTAGACGTAGTATCCCTATCTAAAAAAAAGAATTTTATCAATAATATGTAGCTGAAAGTAGGCAGACTTGATTGTGGCGCCGGTGTGGTCGTCTAACAAAAGGTCACTTGGGAACATGACACCTAGATTTCGTGCAGATTCAACAGGAGATATGCTGGCAGAGCCGATTTTGAGCGTCAGCTTTTTCAATTTCTGAATCACTTGGTTTGCCCATAACTAGTAAGTATACAGTAAGTTTATTTATCATTTAATTTAAGAAAATTTGCTGCCATCCATGTGCGGATGTCATCAATGCATGCAGCAAGTGAGTTGAGAGAATTTGAGGTGCTCGAAGGCTGGGAGGGATCAAAGCAAAGGTACAACTGAGTGCAAAGCAAAGGTACAACTGAGTGTCATCCGCATAGAAGTGAAAGACTAGATTGTGCTTGGCAATCACATCGACCAGAGGGAGAGTATAAACCGTGAAAAGAACCGGACCTAGCACTGAGCCCTGAGGTACCCCATATTTCAGAGGTACCTCAGATGATCTTTCTCCATTCATATCAATGCTCTAATGTCTCCCACTGAGATAGGACCTGAACCATTGCAGAGCAGTGCCAGTGATGCACAGGCGAGATGAGAGGCGCTCAAGAAGAACTTTGTGATCGACAGTATCAAAAGCTGTCGAAAAATCGAGCAAGACAAGCAGAGATACTCTACCCATGTCTGTATTCGGAATTAGATCGCTGTACACCCGAAACAATGCTGACTCTGTGGGGCGATTAGCTCTTAAGTCAAGACTGGAACTTACGAGCATGGTTTGAAGTTGGTCTACCACGACTCGTTCCAGTGTCTTTGATAATAATGGTAGAAGGGATACTTGGCGGTAGTTGCTCAACTAGTCTTGGTCTAGTGTCGCTTTCTTGAGAAGTGGCCTGACTACAGCTTTTTTGAAAGGTTCTGTATGTGACCTGAGGCTAATGATATATTATGGATGTTATTTATGCATGGCAGCAGCAGATCAATGCAACGTAGGAGCAGAACAGTGGGAATATGGTCAACAGGACATGTTGTCTTCTTTGATTGGAATATTAACGTCAGGACAAGATCACTAGTGAGCTGCTTGAATGTAGACATTGAGGCGCAGCCAGGAATCGAGGGACAGCATTCTACAGGGAATGCTGCCATCGCAGGGATGGACTACCTAATCTTGTCTATCTTCTGGACAAAGAATCGAGAGAAGCGATCAGCTAGATCATCACATGGATTATCAGGTAAGGAGCTAATCTGGAAGCGGTTGAGGAGATGGTTGATCGTCGACATCAGCATTTTTGGATTGTGCATCTGCGATTCAACAATGTTTTTATAGAAGCTAGACTTGGCCTTTGGGAGGATCGATTGGTACGACCTACCGTAGTCCTCGTATGCTTGTCGATGGACAGTCAATCCTGATCTTTTGCACGCTTTTTCAAGCTTGAGCTTAATAGACCTAGCTAGTTTAATGTATGTGGTAAACCATAGGCCTTCTGGGCGAGGACGCATAGTGCTCGTAGTCAGAAGTGCAAGCAAACTCGTTGATAATGTCAGCTAGTTTCTCGTTGTAGCTATGGCTGTAGGACATTTCCCCTGGACGTTTCACTTCGGACATTCCCCCCCCCTGGTGGACCCTAGGATATTTCCTCATATGTTGATGAATTTAGAACTAAGAGTACATATAAATAAATAAATATATACATATATATATATAAATTATCAAAGGAAGTTTGCGCTTTATTAAAATAAAATCTACTCAGTATAATTTGAAGGATGGATTGATAGGAAGGATTGTTTCTAATGGAGCGAGCGGCGGCGTCGGCGAGCTATACAGTTCGGCCCCGCAGGAGTTCGGCTCCGCTCGATGCCGCCAGGCACATGCTTGTACCCGTCAAAGCGGGGGGGGGGCGCACTACGGTAAGGTCTGCTGAGTATAACTAGATCTCGAGAGATCTCGTTACGCCCTAATACGCATTAGT
This sequence comes from Cristatella mucedo, assembly GCA_009760855.2. Lineage (NCBI taxonomy): Eukaryota > Metazoa > Bryozoa > Phylactolaemata > Cristatellidae > Cristatella > Cristatella mucedo. The sequence goes on from WPIO01000013.1 coordinate 2,344,917, forward strand.
TAAAGCGAGGAATACGAGCAAGGGTGGATTTAGACGGCGGAGGCACAGCCCACCCTAAATCATAAAACCCTAAGCACTAAACCCTAGAAACCCTAAACCATATACCCGGGGGAAATGTCCTACCCTAGGGGGATGTCCGGGGGTAACGTCCAAGGGGGAATGTCCGTACCCCACCCTGTAGCTATCTACCAATGATGACAGATCGGAGAAGAGACTGGACGGCAGAGAGTATTCTCGCACGGACAGCATCGATGTTAAGGGTCTTGAGGTTTCGCTAATTACAGGTAATTTTTAGAGGAGGAGGCGGGCACTCACTACAGACTGAATGGGAGCTGCATGTGGTCAGGTTTGGTCTAGCGGTTAAGGTGCTCGCCCCGACCAAGGTCTGACTGAGGTCGTGGGCTCGAGCCCCGAGGCATATGTGAAGCGCCTGAATAGAGATTAAGTTCTCTTGGGCGCTATATAAATGAATTATATATATATTATATATATATATAGATATATATATTTATAATAATCGGTGGTGACAAAGTGGTTGTATGAGAAAATTTGGTCGGGTGTGTGACCCTTGATATGAGTAGGGTCATGCACATGAGCCACAAGAGATGGTGAGTCAGTCAATGCACGAAATTCAGTGCTAAAGACATCAGATAAGTTGTCAAAGTGAATTTTGAAATCACCCATAACGAGGAAGGATTGATTTCTTGCACACAGAGTCGACATGAGATCGGAGACATCTGAGATAAATGAGGATTTGGTACCTGGTGGAAATCGTTCGGGTGAAATCAAGACAATCGAATAAAAAGACTGCTTCAAGGCTACTGCAAATGGCTTGAAGTTGAATTTCAAGCACACGATGACAGCAACTCACCTCCAGTTTTCATTGATCTAGGGATGTGAAAGAAAGAGAAACCAGTCGGGGTTACGTCTTTAATTGTTGGACAGTTTACCGATTTTAGCCAAGTTTCAGTTAAGGCGAGCAGGACGAGACCATTTTCAGAAATAAGGTCGCCTATTAATAGAGGTGTATTGCACATTGAGCGAGGATTCAAAAGGCAGGCTTTAAGTCGGGCCGCCGAAGTTATAACAGTAGCGGAGTTACAAGCGTAGGCAGCGATGCATAACTACTGTCTAAATGCTTGCTACGAAGCAATGCTGACTGGGTTTGCTGAACGTCAGTATATAGCCCTATAACCCAAAAGCTTTGATAGAGGTCGACCAATCGCGGATACATTGAACAACCGTAGTTCGGAAACCTTTCGGTAGGACACAGGCAGTTTTTGAGATTATCATTTTGGGTACCGCAATCCGAGAAGCCAAGCAGCCAGGGGCGTTGGCTGTGCCTTCTTCCAATGGTCAGCCTCTGTTTCAATCATTTGTGGCGCGGCCTAAACTGGGGATTACCCGACCCTATTCATAGAGGCCTTGATCAACTTCAACGAAAGATATTGCGAGCCATTTTGCGGACGGGAATGAGGAGGCAGTAGAACTCACTTGCATAGAGCCCTAAGAGAGCTTGATCGCTATCAATCCGCCTAACATATGCCGAAGGGCTCGAACCCACGACCTCGCTGATCAAACACATTCACCTCGATCTCGGTCAATAAAGACGAGCACCTTAATCACTGAGCAAAACCAGGGCGGGGCGTTAGTGTAAAACCCTGCAGCTAGAAGGCTCCGTCGCGATCGCCATCCCTTCGGCATCACGCCATGCCTCACCGACCTGCACTGCCTCTACAACAAACAGCCGAAGCGATTTAAAGGTTCCCTCGCTCAGCTGTAGGCTTCTTCCTTCTCTACAGCCTCAGCTCAGCTGGACCTCTGTGGAATAGTCAAACGGCGGGCTTGCCGTCGCAGTCTGACTCGTGCAGCCATTTACCAGCAGTTGTGCGCCTCCGGTCATCTTCAGACCAATAAATTGGAGACCCTGCCGTCAGTTCCTATGCTCCCAAAGCAATGCGTTCACTACCGACTGACATCGCGACATCTCCTAATGTTAAACTTCAAAAACTGGTCACAAACCAGCCTGTTTTTCAAAGAATTTACTTCGACCTGGGCCGGCGCTTCCACTGGGCGAATTAGGCAATCGCCCAGGGCGCTAGGGGTGCCAGAGAAAAGATTAAAAAAATCTAAATCTAGCTAGTTAACACCCAACCACTTTCCATATCGACACTTTTTGGCAGCTTATTGAATGAGTATCGTAGAGAGCCACCATGAATAATTATCCGAGCAGTGCAGGAGCAAGCGGTGTCGGTGCGAACTGCTTGCAGTGGAGGTGTTCGAAACGGGTTTTGTGGGCAGGTCGACGACCTCGTTCCTTGGGCGCATTGGTCTTCAGGGGAACGGCTGCAACAGGCAGTGAACGAGCTGGGCAGTGGGCAGCTGAAGCTGGCAGCTGAAGCCGGCAGCGCCTGGACTATGTCACGGTACTCGAACCTCTCGTATCGGGTACCTAGTAAATAAGGAGTGAGTGGACGGATGTGTAGTTGGTCTTGCAGAGAGCTCCACGGATCCATCTTGCAGAGAGCTCCACGGAGTCGTGTATCGAGGGTGCTCAAGTCAACGGTTGAATCTTCTGTAGGTTTCCTATCTCTAAAGGGCTGCTAGAGAATCCATCCGGTTGTCCATAGAGAGTCCATTCCTAGCTTCAAAGGCGACTCAACTATCAAAGGCCTTTAGGTGCTGTTGTCTTCAAAGGCGAAAGGGAAACCTAGAGTCAAAGGCCTCAAGCTGTTGTGGTCCTCAAAGGCATAAACTGAAGTGGGGCTTATCTCACTCAAGTCAGGCTACCTCAAAAAGGTGAGCCGAGAGTCAAAAGGCCTTTTGTTGAAGAAAATGTAACCAAGGCCCATATAAATGTGCCTGCAGTAGGATCTCTCTCTCTCTCTCTCTCTCTCTCTCTCTCTCTCTCTCTCTCTCTCTCTCTCTCTCAGTCCAAGGCCCTCCGGTGGTGCACGAGTCACGTGAGTCTCTACGGCTCTGCAGCTCACTTTTGCTGCTGTTGGCTGCTGCTCATTCTAGTTCTGCTTCTGCACAGTCTAATTATCTGCACAAAGGACAAGCCGCAGTCGTCTATGGTAGCTGGTTTTATCAGGCTGCTGGCCGAGGCGAGGAGGACTGCAGTTAGTCGGGCCGATACTCCGTTTGTAGTCTCAGTCTGCAGCTGATAACTGGACGACCAGCAGCCAGTAGCCTCTCGCTTCTAGCGGGAGGCTACTGTATGCGAATAACAATAGTTGCTGGTTGTCAATTCATTCTACATCCAGTGGTACAGAACAAGAGCATTTTAAAAAACTATAGATGCTATTACTTTTCGCAGAGTTATGGATAATAAGAAACCTTTAGGTGCTCACAACCGTAAGAGAAGGGCTGAATAGGCCAAAGAGCAAGCAAAGGAAAATGGTTCAAATACCTAAATATAATACTCAAATATATAATACACTACATATATATATATATATATATATATATATATATATATAGTATATATGTAATATATTATATATAATATACTCTAATAATCAAATACCTAAATGAGTAAAAATCCTCTACTTAATTGCCAGATGAGCCACAAGCAAACAATATTGAAGTGGAAAAATGTCTGGATGAGCAAGATGAAGAAAGCGCCTAGAAAGAGACCTAGTAAGGGCACTATGAAATAATATTTTATTATTATTAATATAATCAAATAAATACAGTTCAAGTCTTGCAACAAGTTGAACCGGAGTTGGATTACAGTGACCCTGCCACACGGCCCTCTGATGACATTGTAAACATTACTGCACTTCTGGTGCAAAAGAAACCGTAGCAAGTTTATGCCCGTGACTTTCCAAAAGATCACAAAGCATAAAAATTTATTTTTCCGCTCCAATAAAAAAGGCTTGCAAATGAGGAGGAGATGTACCAACAGTGGTTGATTTCGCTGTAAGCTATTCGGCAAGAAGGCTAACATCTCGTCTTTGCAAGAAAGTGGCTGCAAAGATTAACGTACGTATATTATCTCGGAAAAGCCATCCAGAATGAGTTAATACGAACTTTAGCTTATATATTAAAGCATCAGATTACAGAAGCAGCCAAATCAGCAAAATTCTAACAAACTATCCATGACTGTACCCCAGATGTCGCCACACTGAACAGATGACCGTGATTACTCGTTTTGATTAACTAAGTAAAACCGAAGCGATAATCGGAGTTTCCTGGTTTCATCCCGTTACAAGAGACGACAGGTTCATTTATGACTGAAGTTCTGTTTGAGCATCTCAAAGATAAGGGATTGGATGTTAACAATTTGAGAGGACAAGGGTATCGTGACGGCAGTAACATGAAAAGCAAGGAAAATGGAGTGCAGAAGAGGAAACTGAACGTAAATCCACGTGCCTTATATGTACCTTGCAGTGCCCGGTCCCTGTTAATCTAGCTGTAAATGACGCAGCAAAGAGTTGCACGGAGGCTGTGAATTTCTTTGCTTTTGGGCAGCAAAGTCCCCAATTTTTCTAAGCATCTATTCGGGTTTGAGGAGTCCTCAAAAGTACATCACTGCCAACAGTGATCTTACGGTAAAGCCACTCACTGAAACAAGATGGCGAAGTAATAGTAACGCTCAGAAACCGCTGAGATAAAACCTTGAAAAAGTCTATGATGCTCTGATTGAGATATATGAAGGTACGAATCAGAAAGGGTTGGCTGGAGCTATGACGAGAACTGAAGCACAAACACTGGCCAATAACTCAGCAACAATTTTTCATTTCTAATATCGTTTCTTACCTGGTACAACATTGTGTTGAGGTCAGTGTCACCAGCAAAGTTCAACAGCAGACATTAATTGACTTGAGACTGAGAGTTAAACAGCTGGAAGTCACCAAAAAGTATACCAGTCCTCTCCCCAATGAAGAGAGTTTCCATAAAATATTGGCGAATGCGACTCAACTGGCTAAAGAGTCGGAAATCAAACCCGCTTTTAAAGCAAATAGACAACTGAAAAGAGAAGGCTGTACAGGATTATGAAGCACAGGATGAGGCTGTACAGGATCCCAATGAGAGCTACAAAGTTAACTTTTATTAGGCGGTTCTAGATGAGGTAGCAGAATCTTTTAACAGAAAGGTTCAATCAGATTCAACGAAGCACATTGCTTGGGTTCCTGTATGATATCTTCAAGATTTCCGACATACCTACAGAGGATATCCTTGGTGAGTGCAAGCCTCTGGAGGAGTCTCTTAGTCGTGGAGACAGCAAGGATGTAGATGGGGAGGAACTGTGTGGTGACCTGCAAGCAATTGCCAGGAGGCTTCCCCAGACGACGAATCTTCAAGAGGTCTTGCAATTTCTATATATAATATTGCAGCATAAATTGATAAAAATTGTTCATAATCTTTCGGTGGCACTCAGAATTGTATTGACCTTGCCAATTAATGTCAGAGGCGAGATGAGAAAGAAGTTTTCAAAATTAAAACAACAAATTATCTTTGTTTAACAATGTGCCAAGAAAGACTAGTGGGCTTGGCAACAATCTCTACTAATTAAATCGAGATAGTCCGTCCTCCCGTCACGCAGCAAGATGGCTCAGCGTTGTCTTGCGTGACGATACTGTGACTACTTCTATTATGACTCAGCGAAGCGAGTCCACAGGCAGTGAGCTATCGTTTCTACTGAATTAGATTTAGCATCTCTTGACATTAAAAAAATTGCCTGCGAGTTTTCCAAGAAAAAAGCAAGGAAAGCAAGTTTTGAATATCCATTCATAGCATAATATGCATTGCTACATCCACACGTGTTAGCTATGTACATTTGTTAATCTATGGTAGTAAACTTGTGTACACCTTGCAAATTGGGTTTTATTTCACAACGCCTGGGTTGGGGAGCAGTGCAGGTGGGAAGGGGGCGCCAGATATCTGATCTTACCTAGTGTAGCAAAATGCCTTGCACAGGCCGACTCCGTCCCTATGAATGCACTGCCCTTGACATGCTTATGTGTGGTGATAGAGTACGTCCTATCCCTACTCAGTTGGCATACTTCCTTTCTAGAATATGCAAACTACCTACAACAGGGTCTTAATATTATCATTAAAAGGATGCTTGGTTCTCTTAGGGTGCTGTGTATGTGTTTTATTATTATTGCTATTACTATACATAGTATCGCTATTATTACGATGCAAGCAACAAAATGATGTCTACGATTGGCAGATATGCTGTATACCAACAGGTAGCTTATCCGGAATGAACAGCATCAGTAGAAAAGCATTACTCGACCTTTCTGTATCAATTGGCAGTTATCGCTAGTCGCTCACACCGGAACCGGTTGGCAGGTGGCTGAGTGCTGTCGGATTCAGTGCCACGGGTTCAACTCACCAGACAGAAATACACAATTTCTCCTCTCTTGCACAATATTTTTGGATCCTTTACACATACTTTCTGGATGCATTGGCCTATGTACTATAAATTTAGCTGATGCTTCAGTGACATTTTTTTTACTAAGTACGTGTACCTACAAGCTAGCCATATAAGACTCACTCACAGGAAACCAATATCGATGCACACAAGAAAAAAAGTTCCAAGAGCAAAACGATTTCAGCTCTAACATAGCAGCTAAATTCTGATTAGAGAATGCGAGGGCAGCGGCAGCCAACGAAGCGGCTGCAGCCAAAGGCGAAAGTTCGATACTGTATTTTAGCATATCGCTACACCACATGAAGCTAAGTAACATGGCAGCGTTACACGGAAGGCTCGCAAAATTGAAGGCTTTTGCTCGGCGTCACAAGTATGAAGTGGCTACCCGGTGACTACCTGGTTCGCTGCCGCCGGCTTCCGGCCGCTGCGTCTTCTGCTGTCGCAGGCGCAAAAGCAGCAGCGCTTCCGGCCACCTCGCGGCTGCCATTCGCCCAACGCGAGTTCTTCCAGCAGGTAAAGTGCAAGCTGTCTGCGAATACGGCTTGTGGACTAGAAAATAGCAATTACGATGCAGAATATCGTCCGACAGGTTGTAAAAAAAATATCCTCTTCCGTCCAATCAACAATTGAGCTAATCGCTGCCTGTGTCTCGATTCGAATTCCAGGCAAATTTTACCCAGACCGGCAGATAGACAACTAGTGACAAGAGGCCAGGCTCGAAAGGCAGGCAACGCGCGACTACTGCCCTGGTTATGCAAGTGAAAGAAGCCAGCCACGCCTTCACTGCAACAAAGGCAGCCTGGCAATCGCCGCAGGGGGAGGGGCGTGCACATGCTCTTCAACAGCATACTTCTGTCACAAGGAGTGGGTCACCTGGGCCACGGACAGCAGGCGACAAGTGCTGGAAAGGGAGGCGAGAGGAGCCAGTTCACATCAGCAGCCACTCTTGCGTCTGCATCCTGCAGCCCGCGAGCTCATGGCAGCTCAAAATTGGCCAACAATGGACAATGACCACGGCCATCGGTAGCAGCAGGCCACACGACCACGAGTTCTCGAGTGGAGTGAGGAGCGCCACAAGCACTCTCACTACGACGGCCATCGAGCTGTAGCACCAAACGGCAAGGCAGATGCAGAGACAGAGGCCGGAACTTGTGAAGACGGGGGAGGGGGTAGGGAGGGAGGCCCCGGCGGCGGGTACTGCAAAGCTGGCATTTTCGGTTTTGCTTGGTGGATCACGTTCGTCGGAGTGCGAAGGCAGGTTGGCCAAATCGTATGCCTCGCGACCACCGGACCGCCACGGGTTCTCGTAGCTTCTAGCCGTCTGTTGCTCTACGTTGGCGTCGATGGCAAGGTCGAGGTCAGGCCAAGCGAGGCTGCCACTTCTTCGACTTGGGATACGTCACTCAGGCACTTCAGTTTAGCTTCAGCCAGCAGGTCTGCCTGCTCTCGTAGCGTGTGCAGGTTCCAGGCGATGCTTTCGGTGGCCTTTAGTAACACACAAAAACCAACAACATGAGGAAGCGGTGGCTGTTTAAGATGGACTTCCTTTACGGCTTTCAAAACATTGAATGACACCCACCTTGACAACCTTCTTCTCTTTCAGGCCAGCCGCGGCACATACTTGGTCGAAATTGCCGTGTGTTTCTTGTATGGCTTCTTTGGCATCGATCAACTGTAAATTCGGAGAGCAAGACGGTTTGGATACAGAATTCAAGCAGCAGCGGGGCAGCATTCAACCAAGACTATAAGTACGACCGTACATGCTGGCTGTCGTTTCGAGCTCATCTATGTAGTATTACGGTATGTCTATTGCATGTTTCTAGCAAGCTTCGCGAATAAGCTATCACTAGCAAAATATACCGGGTACCAGAGTGAGAGAGAGCTAGAGAAGAGAGAGAGAGAGAGAGAGAGAGAGAGAGAGAGAGAGAGAGAGAGAGAGAGAGAGAGAGAGAGAGAGAGCTGCCAGCACCAAACTAACATCAACACCGTTGTTACCAACAACAATACATGGTCACCCGTAGGAATGACTGCAATTTTTTTCTAGCCACTGTCCAATTTATCTCATTAGAACTTGCATCATTTACATTATCATTAGATTTGCAGCTAATTCCTCTAAACTAGTAGTAATAAAGCCGGTGCTAAACTCGGTAATCGCTTAGAACTTATGCCTCTAAAAAGCATGCTCTTCGTGCACATGCAATAAACCGTTAGCCTGCAATTAGAATACACTCTTGACCTTTTTGCTTTTACTGAGACCTAGCTGAGGTCGATGATATGCTACATTTAAAAGTTTCTCCTTCATTCATACTAAGATATCGCTAAAAAAAAAACTGGCAGCAGAGGAGTCGTCACCTCTTTCCATTTCAAATCTTGCTCGATTCTTGCCAAACATTCTTTTGAATCTCATGTTCTCTGTCCAGCTAGTCGAAAGTTGCCGATTGTGGTAGTACGCTATCGTCCACTAGGCAGTAGTCCCAGCTTCATCTCTGACTTTCTCTTCAATTTCATTTGCGCTATGGATAGCCCTCTTCTCATTCTTGGTGATTTCAATATCCGCTTTGATAATCCATCTGATCCGATGCGTTCTAGTACGTTTACAATGTCTGAGTCTATCCGACTCCCAGCTAACGTTCGATCGAGCCTTTGGCTCGTATGCACCGAAAGTTTGGCACTTGCTTCTGGCTACGGTCACTACCTGGCACTGACCTTTTATCTTTCAAGTCTCAGCTAAAGATGCACCTGTTCCTCTCAACTGTCCCTTCGCCTTAATGAACTTGTTTCTTCTGGTTTCGGCATGCTTTGCGTGCTTAGCTGTTCATATTGGGTGCAAATTTTACTACCAAGAGGCCCTAGTAACCGGTGGTCACGAGTGCCTTCACATTTGCATAAGCATGCTGGTCTAAGCCCTACACTTGTTTGCTTGTGTATACTAAATAATAGTAATAATAATAATAATAATAAAAATAATAATAATGCACTTGATAAAGCACCCTCAGAGAACTCAATATCTTTCTAGGCGCTTTACATTTGCTGCAAAGGGAAACGCGATTGAATGGTGAGTTATATCATGCTTGATAAACAACATGAATAACATGGTTAGGGGTGAAATGCAAAGGGTCAGCATGCAAATATGATTAGTGGCAGCATGCACAGTGTCAGCACGTGAGGGATAAATCAAAGGGACCCACTAAATGCTGTCCTAAATAGGTGTGTTTTTAAGTTTTTTTTAAATGTGGTCAAGTGAGTGGATGTTCTGAAGCAAGTCGGAGGGGGGGAGTTCCAGGCTTTGGGAGCATACGAACTAAATGCACGGTCTCCAAAGGATTTGAGGTTTATACGAGGTATTGGTAAACTCTTGGATTCCGAAAAGTGGGTGGTACGATGCTTGGCCTGGTGAGGGAGAAAATCTGAGAGATAGGCTGGAGCCAAAGAATGAAGTGACCTAAATGTGAGCGACAAAACCTTGAAGTCGATGCGTTGCTTGACTGATAGCCAGTGCAGGTCGGCGAGAAGTGGTGTGATGTGGCAACTTCGACGCTCACGACCGACAAGCCTAGCTGCAGTTTTGCACCAGCTGTAATCGCCTGATTGCATATGCCGGTAGGCCTGCAAGCAGTGAGTTACAGAAGTCAAGACGGGATGTTACAAATGCACGGACCAACTTAGATGTGGTATCCTTATCTAAACAAGCCCGAATTTTAGCAATAGTAGGTAGCTGAAAGTAGGCAGACTTGATTGTGGAGTTGATATGGTCGCTAACGAGAGGTCACTTTGGAACATTATACATAGATTTCGAGCTGATACAGCAGGAGATATGCTGGCAGAGTCAATTTTGAGCGTCAGCCTTTCCAATTTCTGAATCACACTGGGTTTGCCCATAACTAGTAAGTTAGTTTATCATCGTTTAGTTTTAGAAAATGTGCTGCCATCCATGTGCAGATGTCATCAATACATGCAGCAAGTGAGTTAAGAGAATTTGAGGTGCTCGAAGGCTGGGAGGGATCAAAGCAAAGGTGCAACTGAGTGTCATCCGCATAGAAGTGAAAGCCTAGATTGTGCTTGGCAATCACATCAGCAAGAGGGAGAGTATAAACCGTGAAAAGAACCGGACCTAGCACGGAGCCCTGAGGTGCTCCATATTTCAGAGGTACTTCAGATGATCTTTGTCCATTCACGTCAATACTCTAGAGTCTCCCACTGAGATAGGACCTGAACCACTGCAGAGCAGTGCCAGTGATGCCCAGGCGAGATGAGAGGCGCTCTAGAAGAACGTTGTGATCGATGGTGTCAAAAGCTGCCGAAAGATCGAGCAAAACAAGCAGAGACACTCTACCCATGTCTGCATTCCTAAGTAGGTCGTTGTACACCCTAAGCAATGCTGACTCTGTGGAGTGATTAGCTCTAAAGCCAGACTGGAACTTACTAGCAAGGTTTGAAGTTTCAATATATGAGCTCAGCTGGTCCACCACGACCCGTTCCAGTAACTTTGATAGGAATGGTAGAAGGGAGACTGGGCGGTAGTTACTCAAGTTCTCTTGGTCTAGTGTCGCTTTCTTGAGAAGTGGCCTGAGTACAGCTTAATGCCGTGAATGTCACTAGTCCTTGGTCATCTATTATTTTGCAGCAAAGTTTACAGCACCTGGATAGAAATTTAGTTCCCCTAGGGTGCTAAAAAAACGGCCAATTAGCATTACTACAATCATCATTCTTAACAGGTGATCGCATCAGCACCTCGGCCTTGCACTCACCGAGGCCTGAAGGGTGTCGGCTTGCTCCACCAGTGACGTGCAATCACTGATCCACTACAACCAGATCGTGCAACTTCATGAAGCCTTAGGCGAGCTGGTCGGCAAAAAAACATCATTAACTCTCACGAGCTGATCGGCAAAAGTACGACGACATCGAACCACCGGGCGACAGACAGCTCGACACTCACGGCTTGATAAGCGAGGACCGTCTTCCTCAGGAAGTCGGGAAGCGGCGAGCCATCCGGATAGGGCACCGGCTGCAGTACGGCAATGCCACTGGCGCTCTTGCTCGGGACCAAGCGCAGGCCACTGGAAGGCGCGCCGCCCTCGGAGGAGCCAACTGAGGAGGCAGCACTCGATGCGCGTGAAGCCATCACACGCAAGCACTGCTTGATTCCCGATGTGGAGCCCACGTCGCATGCTTCGCGAAGCTTCTGCATTGAGCAGCGCACGTTGTACTTGAGGTCTCGCACGTCGTTCAGCAGGGAGTGCACTGGCTGAAACGACAGCACAGGTGACGTCTCAGTAGCAGCCGACACAGATCGGGTGGTGCCCACAACGAGAAACGATCGTGTCGACACGCAATGGCACGAGACGGACTGGGAGCTCGCTACTTGCCACTGATATCAAGAGCAGATAACTTCGGAGAGGCATAGCACTTGAGAATGATGACAACGAAATGTGTGTAATGCATGAGCAGCACGAATACCTTCAGAGAGTCATCCAAAGCCTTGATGCCATAAGGCCTCAGGTGCACTGTCTCTCGACTGATTTTTGCTTTAGAAGACACGTTGGATCCCTTTCGGCTGGGCTTCTGAGCAGAAACGAGTGAACACACAGTAAATACCGTGAATGCAGAAACACGAGGCATATGCAAACATGCAAGGGACCAAAAAATTACAGCTACAATTGGGTGGGAAGATGAGCACAGAGGAAGAAACCGCACTATGATGAGAGTAAGACTGATGGTGAACAAACAAGCATCCACAGAGCCGCCATCACGGGGGATGTATTTTGTACGATGGTACAGAGGATGAAAGACCAGGAGTAACATCAGTTAAGCTCCTTTGAACGATGTATCAAATGAATTGTGTATAACCCTTAAGGCAGGCATACTCGTGGACACGATTAGGTGCTGGGTTCTATCCTATTGCAGCACGGTAATGAAAAGCAACTCGCTACGTGCAGCTTGGCAGTGGCTTACCAGACACTGTGCTGCTACGACGATCTTCACCAACAACCATCCGGAATGAACAAGTCGTAGACGTTACATACCCGCAATTCATCTACTCTATCCTACTTTTCACATCTAGCCTGCATCTGCTTCTCAGGTGCCATAAGTTTTCGCAAGTCAAGCCCTGCAGTTACAGTCATCTTATGCCTTACTCTATCTCAAAAGATGAGCAATAAGTGTGAAAAGCGCAGACAAAAACACCATTAAAAAAGGAGCTCTCACAAGGATCTTCCCAGGTTTGCAGGCTATGGCTGTATCTACAATGGAAAGCTTACGAATGTCATAACTGTTTTTTCACTCGAAAGTCCAAGGGTCATAAGTTAAAATTTATGTATATTTACAAGACGTTGAACCACTTATTTGACGGGAGATGTTGATAGGGAAGCTTAAAAGTGTTATTCCTTCTTCATTGACAAGCTAGCACGAAGCCGTCCCTCCATGATGCTACCTCCATCTACGGCGTCTATTCATTCAAAACCTGGAACCTTGATCTGAAATTCATCCGTCGCCAACAATAAAAAGTGTTCTCAAATTTCCCACAATTTCCCACTTCAGATGTGCAATGATGCTTCCTTTACAGCTGCAAGGCTAGTCTTCAAGTCCCAGCGGTTTGGGCAGGTGCCTCCTTTGCTAAAAGAGCTAGGATGGATGCCGGTTGAGCAACGGATACAGCACATAGTTCTTACGCTGACCCACAAGGCCCGCCACGGCTTGGCTCCTTCGTACCTAGCTGAACTGCTGCATCAGTTTCAGCCTGTTCGTGCCTTCAGGTCATGTGTGGACAATAAATTAGCTGTTCCATTCCTCCGCTTAAAGACCATTGGCGACAGAAGCTATAGCTCTGCAGGTTCTAGACTGCGGAACTTGCTTCCACAATTCTTAAGCAACGACAACTACTCTCCTAATGCCAACTATGGCTCATCCTTTCCAGCGGTCGTGAGCTACTGCTTCCATGCTACTCACTACCTCAACTGCTCTCCTGACTCGGCTATGCTTCCCACTTTCTCTCTGTTGAGTGAGATTAAGTCTATTGGCTAAGAATGAGTAATGAAAGCCGCTTAGGCTTTGAATGCGCTAGAGAAAACTCTCCTTCACAACACCCACATACTCTTTGTGGCTGTGTGCAGTTACAGATGGAGGTACATGGCATTAAAGCACACACAGAGTAAACAGCAAGAGATTTAGTCCTCTGTGGGTGTGATAGTGGTATTACTATTCACTCCCCAAAAAGGTCCTAGCTTGTGGGTGACCCAACCGGTGAGACACTGATCATCTGATATCGTTGGCAAACTACTCGATATTTTGCAAACAAGTACTAGAGCCGAAATCCTATGGAGAAATGCTAAAAATAATTGCTGAACTCGAAGGATTGGCAATTTTCCCAACAATCCAGACGATCTGTTAGTTATCGGTACCCATAAGGTGAGTGGCTTAGATTGATACCCGACCTCACATGTAATTTGTCAATGGGCAACTGTGGCAAACTTGTGAATCATTTCAAAGAGGTTTCTTCTTATTTAAAAACACCTATTTAGGACAGCATTTAGTGGGTCCCTGTGATTCGTCCTTCATGTGCTTATGCGTGCTGACACTGTGCATGCTGCCACTAACCACAGTTGCATGCTGACCCTGTGCATGTCACCCCTAACCATGTTATTCATTTTGTTTGTTTATCAAGCATGATTTTACTCACCATTCAATTGCACTTCCCTTTGCAGCAAATGTAAAGCGCCTAGAGAGAGATTAAGTTCTCGGAGGGTGCTTTATCAAGTGCATTATTATTATTATTATCTTCTTGCAAGCAGCTATTCCAATCGGAAAATATGGTCTTCAGTGATAAATTAGAAGCCCAAGCAAACTAATTGGAACCAAATCCTTCCTTTACAAGTAAAAGCAGAACAATTTATTAAAGGGTCTTTCATGCTACAGTTCATTCGAAGTCAACATCCGTATGGCTATGGGCAATCGAGTAACTTGCAAGCTTCCTCTGCGAATCTAATTCGTGGAAGCAGAATCTGACAGGACGTAGCTTCACATCAATCAATGATGAGATAATGTTAGATTAAGTGATCAGCTCACATTTCAGTGGACGACCACACTAGTATCGCAATGAAGCTTGCTCACTCTCAGCTACATGACATTGCAAAAGTTGGGCCTGCTTAGAAGGGGATACCACATCTAGGATGAGTCATGCATTTTGGGTACCCTGCCTCGACTTTTTTTAACTCACTACTTGCAGGTCTTCCGACCTGTGTAATAAGCCTTGCAAGTAAGTTCCAGCCTGGCTTTAAAGCTAATCACTCCACAGAGTGAGCATTGCTTCGGGTGTACAACGACCTGCTTAGGAATCCAGACATGGGTAGAGTATCTCTGCTTGTTTTGCTCGATCTTTCGGCAGCTTTTGATACCAATCGATACCTATCGATCACCAAGTTTTTCTTGAGCGCCTCTCATCTCGCCTGGGCATCACTGGCACTGCTCTGCAATGGTTCAGGTCCTATCTCAGTGGGAGACTCCAGAGTATTTACGTGAATGGACAAAGATCATCCGAGGTACCTCTGAAATATGGGGTACCTCAGAGCTCCTTGCTAGGTAAGGTTCTTTTCACGGTTTATACTCTCCCTCTTACCGATGTGATTGCCAGCGGATGACACTCAGTTGTACCTTTGCTTTGATCCCTTCCAGCCTTCGAGCATGTCCAATTCTCTCAACTCCCTTGCTCCATGTATTGATGACATCTGCACAGGGATGTTAGCAAATTTTCTTAAACTAAACGATGATACAACTTATTAGTTGTGAGCAAACCAAGTATAATTCAGAAATTGGAAAGGCTGACCCTCAAAATCAGCTCTGCCAGCATATCTCCTGTTGAATCTGCACAGAATCTAGGTGTCCTGTTCCAAAGTGAACTTTCGTTAGACGACCATATCAGCTCCACAATCAAGTCTGCCTACTTTCAGCTACCTAAGATTGCTAAAATTCGGGCTTTTTTTAGATAAGGATACCACATCGAAGTTGGTCAATGCATTTGTGACATCCCGTCTTGACTTCTGTAACTCACTGCTTGCAGGCCCACCAGCATGTGCAATCAGGCGCTTACAGCTGGTGCAAAACTGCAGCTAGGCTTGTCTGTCGTGAGCGTCGCAGTTGCCACATCACACCACTTCTCGCCGACCTGCACTGGCTACCAGTCAAGCAACGGATCGACTTCAAGGTTTTGTCGCTCACTTTTAGGTCACTTCATTCTTTGGCTCCAGCCTATCTCTCAGATCTACTCCACCACCAGGCCAAGCATCGTACCACCAGCTTTTTGCTATCCAACAGTCTACCAATACCTCGTACAAACCTAAAATCATTTGGAGACCATGCATTTAGTTCGTATGCTCCCTAAGCCTGGAACTCACTCCCGACTTGCATCACAACATCCCCTGACTTGACCACATTTAGAAAGAAATTAAAAACGCACCTATTTATGACAGCATTTAGTGGGTCCCCGTGATTCATCCTTCACGTGCTTATGAGTGCTGCCACTGTTGCATGCTGCCACTAATCACACTTGCATGCTGAACCGTGCATGTCACCACTGACCATGTATTCATGTTGTTTATCAAGCATGATACCACTTACCATTCGATCATGTTTCCCTTGCAGCAAATGTAAAGCTCTAGAAAGAGATCTTTGGGGGCGCTGTATCAAGCATATTATAATTACTATTACCATTATTATTATTATTAATATTACAAGGCGCATACAGTTGGTGCACACCTATGCAGCTAGGCTTGTCTGTCGTGAGCGGCACAGTTGCCACATCACATCATTTACCACTGACCTGCACTGTCCCCCAATCAAGCAGCATATCGACTTTAAGGTTTTGTCACTCACTTCTAGGTCCCTACATTCTCTGGCTCCAGTGTACCTATTAAAACTACTCACTCAAGCTGGGCATCGTACTGCCTGCTCTTCGGACTCGAGCCGATTAGCTGAGCCCCTAACGAAACACAAATCCTTTGAAGACCGCGCCTTTGGTTACTTATGCTCCCAAAGCCTAGAACTTACTCTCACGTGGTGTAGCGACATCCTACGAATTGACAACTAAAATAGAAGCTAAACAACCACAATTTCCTCACATTATTTGCTGCACCCGAGTGAATTGTCATTTGTGTGCTTATGTGCGCTGACACTGGGCATTCTACCACTAATCAATTGACGTCTTTCTATCTAGCATAAGTAAAGTGCCTAGAAAGAGATCTAGTTCTCTTAGCATGTCATAAGTATTATATTATTCTTATGTGTTACTGCAGCCATCATCAAGGTGCTAGGTAAATGCAAATGCAACGGGAAATTCGGATGAATGCTAAATGTAAATAAGATATATTTACAGAGCTAAGACACTCCAAATGAATATCATAGCCTTTGAGGGAATAAAGGTCATTTCTTGCCGTCCTTAGGAAACAAAACGGCCTTCGACAACGGGGCTTAAAATCCAACCAAATCACATATTCGCACGGTAAAAGACACTTAACGTACTACTGCAAGCTCGTATTCAATGCCACTTACCGTATCCCAGCTTTCAATCTTGCTCACGTGCACAAATAACGTGCAATTGGGAATGGGTTCTCCACAGTTATTCAGCAGGTTAATGTGGCGATAGCCTATAATAGACGAATGAGCTACAAGTTCGCGAGTTAGAACATCACAAACGGTTACCACGACGTTGTCTTTTCGTGCCCGAGGGCACCACAGATCGCCTGCATCAGCAGCCACATTATCAGACGTCGTTGACAAAGTTACAAGGAACGACGATGGAAAAATCAAAGCAAACAAAAGAGGTTTATGAAATAGCAGCAGTCCACTGACACCGACAAGCTCACCTGTCTGCATGCAGACGAAGGGAATCGCGTACTGAGCTATGAATTCATCACCAATGAACTCGTCATCAAGAACGACGAACCTCACCAAAGCAACTTCGGGGAAGCTCAAATGGAAAGTGAACGTTTCGTCGAAAAACGGGTTGAAACCTGCCAAAGAAACATAAAGTTCACTAGTCAGGCAACACTAAAAGCAGCCGTGAACAAGATGGAGGTATCCTGAAACATTGCACTAAAGCCTCTACTACCGGCTGTAGACGTCTAACCGATGGCCCAGAAGTACAAATAACAGATGCAACCGTCCTGAAAACTCAAAACAGCAGATCCTCTGCTCGTGGATGGGGCATGT
>WPIO01000013.1:2367500-2487500 GCA_009760855.2 Cristatella mucedo
ACATCTCACTACTTCTTGCCGACCTGCACTGGCTCCCAGTCAAGCAATGCATCGACTCCAAGATTTTGTCACTCACTTTTGGGTCATTTAATTCTGTATCTCCAGCCTACCTACCAGACCTACTCAGCCACCAGGGTAGGCATCGTTCCACCAGCTTTTCTGAATCAAATCGTTTAGCTATACCTCGTACGCACTTCAAATCTTTTGGAGACCATGCCTTTAGTTTGTATGCTCCCAAAGCCTGGGACTCGCTTGCGATTGACATCACAAGATCCTCCTGACTTGACATTTAAAAAGGAGCTAAAACGCACCTGTTTATCCAAACATTTAGTGAGTCCTTTTGATTCGTCCTTTATGTGCTTAACTGCCACTAACCTGCTTTGCATCTTGACCCTGTGCATGTCACCTCTAACCATGCTATGATTGCTGACATTGAGCATGCTACCACTAACCACTAGATCATGCTTCCTTTACAGCATGTGTAACGTGCCTCGAAAGAGATTAAGTTCTCTGAGGGCGCTATACAAATATATTATCATCACGATTATTATTATTATTAATAAACTCACCGACTCGCCGCCACAATGCAGGCATGAAGTGCACTGCAACCCTACTTTATGAGCGCCTCCGGCAGTAAACGACCAGACTGTAGCGAGGGCATACTCTAATTACAGAAAGCCGACAGAAGCAGACGTTATGACGTGGCAGGCGCTCGACTCACGCCCTTTCAGAGCCGATTGCAGGCTGTCGAAGCGCGCCGATTCACAGCAGCTCACTAGGTCCGAGAGGCCGCTCGTGAGCACTGTCCGCTTCTTTCCCGACAGCTCTGTCTGAAAAACCTGCCGATGGAATGAGCACGGTGCAAGAGCAAGCTCAATGCCAGCAAGTGACACAAGAGACTGAAGATTACATCACAAGCAGCAGGATGGAGTAGGGCCTGACGGCATGCGCTCGAGCAGGTCGACTTTCCCCGCTGTCAGTCGCGTGCAGCAGCTGGTGTTGAAACGATGAGCACATGCTTCCAGAGCGAATGCCTTAAGGTACGGTGGCACGGCGCAACCAATCCGTCTGGATAGATGGATGCAGCAGAGATTGGTGCCCTGTCTAGCGTTGCTAATAATGCAATACAGCCTGATAGAGGCAGGTGGGATTACGACGGACTACTAATATGACGATTGGCAACGGTGCCAAAGCTAGGCGACTGGCGATCTTCAAATCTACTCACAAAAAACGAAGGGTGCATGCAGCTGGCAACAGGACATATCAGGAGCAAGCTCACGGCAGAGGAAAACTCGGCGGCCAAAATGGCAGTCGAGTTGTGCGATGGCCTAGACGGCAAGTACCTGTTCATCAAAAGTTGGCAAAGACCCCAAAAACTCGAACGGAGGCATTGAGCATGCCTGAATCAAGAAAAACAAGAGACGCCTGCACGAGGGCGGATGATGCCAGAAGGTAAAACGACGAGTCTAGTCCAGCTCGCTACTCGGACTGCTGAGAATTAGCTGCACACGGTTTCCAGCAAGCCGCAAGCAGCGCAGAGCACCGCCGTTGAGATCACGGCGAACATTCAAACCAACACTTCTCTCCAGCTAGTCAACGGGGTTGGCCTGCATCGGGGGGGGGGGGGACTCCGCCTTCAACTGGCCGGAGTAGACGGCCAGCGATTATGAGGCAGCGTACCGTTTAGTGATCCTATTACTTAATCCAGCAACTCGCTCTAGCTTCACTAAGATTTCGGATCTTGCTATTCGCTCACCGCAATGCCGCGCTTTGCCGTGTGGCACTGGCGAACAAGCGGTGCCGCGCTTGTGAGCTCCGACTCGTGGCTTGGGTGCTCGGCTAAGATGGCGTTTAAGTGGTTTATTAACATTTCGTGTCTAAATGCACATAAGAGCAATTTCGTGTATGCTACACGTACGCAATCCTTTCTATTGCGTCCATTACCTTGCCAGCTGACTGGCTGTGAATTTGCAGCACATCCACGCACATCCATCCTCACGACCTGACAGCGGTTACACAAAACTCCATGCGTAGGGCGCTTTGGCAGACACTTTGAACCAGCTGCCCTTTGGCCATTGTTGGTCCTACTCCCCCCTTTTGATGCAGCTGCATAAACTATGCTGCAGAAATGACACATGAAACTGCGTGCACATACAACGCCCGACCTTTGCCTTATAGTGGGCACGTTTGGTTTCGCGTCTCCAACGCTGCTTGCTCATTCGTGTGGATCGGCATGGGGGGGGGGGCAAAAGCATCTTTTGGCGGAGGGGCCGGGGGTCCAATGCCAGGGCCTGCAAGATTGCTGCCTGCCCGCTGCCTTGCAGATGACGATGGAAATAGAACGAAGGAATGTTCAAAAGCAGGCGCAGGCCTACGACACGGTGCCGCCAACTCCTTCCCCCAAACACTTCAGGTCGGCACTGCAGCAGCGGCCAGCGACACGAGATAGCTGGCCGACGATGTACATACATCGGGATCGCTGACTTTCTTCAGCATCGCTCGGTGCCATTCGGAGTCTAGATCCTCGTCCTCCTCCGACAGCTCGCACTGGTCGCCGCCGGCGTGCGCTTCCGGCAGCTTCTTGCTCTGTCGAAATCAATGGGAGCGGCGCTAGCTCGTCTGAAGCTTCGACCTCGCACGAGCACTCGATCAGGCACGCAGCTGGCAGACGTTGTCCCGGGCTAGCTGCATGCAACGAGGCTGCACGCACCTTGACCACTATCCTGTTCTTTAACGACTCGGGACTCGGCAGGCACGTGGTGGTCCTGTCGAGCGCTTCGAAGTGCAGCTTCTCACCGAAAGCGTCCTTGATCAAGCTCACCGCTGCCGCCTGCTGGGCGGGGCTGCAATGGTTCTCCAGAGCGAGGATGAGCGGGAGCCTGTGCCGAGAGGAAGAGAAGGACTCACTGATTCCCGGATCGGTAAAAGCGATGACAAAGGTCAATCGAACGTGGGCAAGCGAACGGCTTCACACGAGCGAGCAAGGACGCTGCAGTGGCGGCAGCGAGCGTGGCGCTTCGGGCATCTAGACCATTCGGTGTGGAAAGCATCTAGATTTAGGCAGGGTGATCTTGCGTCCGAAGGTACAACTGTCATTCGAGCGGCTGCAGAAACGGCAGAAAAATCATGAAGCGCACTGCCTGCAAGGGTGACAGACTGGCGACAGAACGCCAAAAAGGGCGACGAGAAAGTGACACATTCCCGGCGCGTCTCGTCGCGTTCGGCTCGACAGTTCAACCGAGGCTTCGATTACCACCTTAAAGACTTTCCCCATTTGCTAAGAGACTGACAGGCCCAGTGGGGATGGCAAATGCAGATTCGAATCAGGCTTGAGAGTGAGTGCAAGCGACTGCCGCAGTTGCTGCACCGCAACGGGCGACGCACTCGGACGTGTCGAAAGCGTGCCGGTTGATCACGTCCAGAACGTCCTTGAGGCCGACCTTGGACGTCAAAGTTCTGCCGTGGAAGACGACCGGCTGCCCATCGGGGCCATCCCAGCAGTCCACTAAAATGTAAGCAGCTGTTTTTTCTCGTTCTCATTGGCTCCCGCAATCGAGCGGCCAACGATGCACCCGAGATAGATAGATAGAGAGACAAACAGACAGACAGACACACACACACACACACACACACACACACACACACACACACACACACACACACACACACACACACAGAGAGAGAGAGAGAGAGAGAGACAGAGAGACAGAGAGACAGAGAGACAGAGAAAGAGACAGAGAGAGAGAGAGAGACACACACACACAGAGAGACAGAGAAAGAGAGATAGACAGAGGGAGAGCTGCATTAATCCGACGCTGAGGTAGCCGAACAAGCCATCCTGCCAAGAGGCAGGCGGCACCAGGGTAAGCGTCGGAGAGATGCGCAAGCGGATGTGCCAGGGGGGCCAACAGGCGCACCTTCGATGTACCGGCAGCCTTTGCTCAGTGCACGAGCGCAGGCCTCGGCGCACGACGGCCCTTTGAGCTGGTCTTCTGAGAGGTATCTGAAATGCCGAAAGCGATTCACTACTGCATGTGACACTGGCGGCTAAACGAAGCCACGGACGGGTTGGCTGCAGTACTGTACTAGGTCTAGTACTAGGTCGCACGTTCGATTCATTCGGCTGACGATCCTTAAAAATACCTATAACATTTGTCCGACAATCAAATACATGGCTATGGTACCTTTTGAAAGATAAATACGTTAGAACTGGGATTGGAAGTTCTGACGACTTCCACATGAAAGGAAAACTTCGTTATGCAAACCACGCCTAACGTAAACAGGAAGCAACAAATCTACAAATACAAGATTTACCGATCTCTGCATAATATGCGACTTGTATCCCAACTTGTCGAACCTTGGTAGATCGCTATAGATGCTTGAAACTTGTTTAGGTGCAAACTTGTGACTTCTATACAGCTTCATTTCCAGGGTTGGTTGGTGCCTTGTAAATTAAATAACTCAACTGATATTTCAGGTATCGAAATCAAATTTGAAATGCGAGTTCAGCTCTGGTTTTTCTACCCTAATTTTTATTATTTTTTATTTTGGTTAAATACAATTGGTTCTATATGTCCACGATTACGGAAAATAAAGATCCAGGACGTTTGGCGACCTATACATTACCATCGCAAGGAGCGGCATAGTGGCTTCTTTGGGGCAGCAGACGTCGGTGCTGCTTGGAACCAGCCAAACAGAAGCCGTTGCATGGCAGACCACATTTTCCCTTTTTTGTTTTTATGCCTTTTCTGGCACCAGACATCAGCTGTTCAGACTCTTCGAGAGTGATGATGAAAGAGAGCCGCCCGAATTTGCCTCATCAATTTCCATATTTAGCAAAGGTGCAGGCAGACGAGAATAAACTGTTAGCCCAAGGAAGCGCAGGTCGATAACTTTGTTCTAGCGATCCCACAGCAACGTGAGTGACAAGAGACAGGCAGAAACGGTTAGCAGGGTGGCGGCATTTCAACTACTCCAGGCTAATGGCGCCACTCCACTGATGAGTCTGTAGCCGAAGAGCCCTCGTCCATTTCGCACATGCATGCATCTTACAATATCATCTAGTTTCAGAAGCCAAGCTTGGCAATAGTTGACACGAGTATAATCAATAGGCGATCAATCCAAGGCTGTGTGTGGCATCCCAAAATACAAGGGCTGTCAAAACTAATTGGCTCGACAAAGTGCAGGACCACCACCACCTACAACAGGAGCTACATGCTCCCAATGGTCAGCATGATGGCCTCTCTCAATCTCTTCAATATACCCTTCCCCCGGAAACAGTAATCACAGACAAGTGAGTGATTGAGGTAGTTCACGGGACCGAGACACAGCTAGTCATAGTGGTGGATGTCAAGTGTCACACAATAGTCATTAGGTATCATCTATGTAACAAATTAGCATTTGGACCGATGTAGAACGTATAAAAAAATTCTCAGACATACAAAAAACCGATTCGCTGCAAGTGCGTGGTTCAAAGACTGCATACCAAAAGGCTGCACGTGCACGTGCAGTGCCACACCTCACAAGCATGGGAGCACAGCTAAACTTGCCAGGACTGTGAAGCATCCTGCAAGTTCTTCCTACTGACGACACATTACTGTTGTCCGAAATGAAGCTGTAAGCCTCGGTATTCAGAGGACACCAGTTTGCCTATCGAGTACATATCATACCTGTTCAATAATAATAATAATAATAATAAATTTGTATAGCACCTGCACTTAATCTCTTTCTAGGCACTTGACATATGATGACATGCCAATGGTTGCACTGCATTGACTGCGGTTTTCCTCCAAGGCAGTCAGAGGACACCGATACAATGGCGGCTACCAAGTCTTGCCCCTGAGGCAGTGCCTTGAGCAGAGTCAATGGGAACTTTAACATGTCCAAGTCGCTGCGTGTCCCTGTGGCGAGTTGTACCGGCAGCAGCTTCGGGCGGCTCATGCATCTTACCTCGGTCAACGAGCTCAAGTGGCTCGGCACCTAAACAGAGATTTCTGCAGCCTAGCAGCATCCTTTGCCTCTTCCATAACCAGTGCACTCAAACTCCGACGGCTATGGCTTAAGCTCACACTGCCCTAGTGGTGCTAAGTAGGCAAACCTGGCTGCCTATTCTGCTGCGTTTTATGTTTTTTTCAGATCTGAGGCTGGCAGATCTCCATCCAAGACCAGCAGAGCCAGGCACAATTTCAATAAACATTATTTTTACGACCACATGTATAGGTACTTACACATACAGCACATATATAATAATGGCCCGGAAAATCCATAAACCCAAGGAATCAAGACAAAATCTCAAACATTGCCGAGTTAAATTAAATCAAGGCCGAAAAAATCCTAGCAGAAACTAGGATTTACACAAGGAAGCAACATTTGTAATACATTTTGGATGCTGAAGCCTCAGTTTTCCCACTAGTGTGAAAGGCATTAATTTAGTTGACCATTGCAATTAGATTCAAAGGCGATCAAGGTACATGAAAATATGTTGGTTACATCATCAGAACACACCAAGGATTTATTGGATGTGAGTATATCCCATCTCGAAAAATGCATCTCACTGACTGAGTCGGGCACATCTACAGGCGACTGACGTTTGAGATCTCCAGTTTGCTGAAGTACAGATGGAGGACAGACAAGGTTCGCGACTATGCAAGAAAATGATCGTACAGTTTGAGTGAGAATCTTCCCAACAATGTCACTGATGAAAAAAAGAGCTGCAGCGCCCTGTAAAACTTCTGTGGAAAGATATGTGCGGTGCACATGAAGACATTAAAAGTACATCCATTGTTGGACAACCAATCGAACTAAGACCTAAAAATGGTTTACGATTATTTTGTATGTGATTGGTCATCAAAAAAGGCCGTTCCTTCTTGGATTTCGTGCAGCATATTAAACTACGTTTAGCCCATGGTTAAGTACACTCAAAAGAGATTGCTTCAAATCCTTGATAATTACTGAGGAAATGCCAGACACAGCCGTTGAAATGCATTTTTGAGGGAGGGGGATATTAGGTGCATCCAGTGAAGCTTACTTTACAGTGTTCTGGTAGTGTTACAAAATAAGTTTTCGACAGCTGAAGTTTCTCCGGATCCTGTAAAAACATGCTCCATTCGCCGAATTTGGCACCAAGGGAACAACACCAATGTGGTAGATGTACCTTTCGTTACAGACATTTCTAAATCATGCGAACCATTTGCTCTGGTGCAATTTGTTGACCTGAGTAATAAAACACTGACATGTTTTAAGGTTATACTACGATTCACAATGTGTATAGTAGATTTTTCAGACGAGTTGTGCATTAGCCTCAAAAAGTGTTACCACAAAATCCTGTCTATCACATTTGGTGAGTGTTAAAAAGAGGCTAACCCACAGTATTAGCAATAGAAAGCTTAAACATCTGCAGCGAGCACGTACGTTTTGTGAGACGAAGCTATGTAGTAGTCAGAGAGTGGATGTGTCATGTCCTGATGGACGGTGTTTTCTTTTGGATGAAATATATCACAGTCGGATGACAGGAGATATGCTTGGAAGCCTGCAATTGTAAATATGACTTTAATGCACGACAGTCTTGCATTAAAATACCAGTAGATTGACTAGTGCACAGCCGATGCACAGGGACTCCTTGCAGAAAAGCCATTGTCGCCAACGAGCATGACCACACGACTCGCTATTGGCAATTAACCAATAATCACGAGTCCGCACTTTAACATGGCAGCCAACGAGCATGATGACCCGACCCACTACTGGCAGTTAAAACCAATAACAACGAATCCGCAATTTAACACAGCAGCGCCTACCACTTTGGTGCAAACTCAAGTACCTGCCTGTGAGACAGGCCCAAGTTTAATAAGCTTACATGGCCTTATCCATGTCAGAAGCTCGGCCTTTTTGGCGCTGTCTTAGGTGACATGCTGCGCTAGAGCAACGCCAACGTTGCACGGGAAGGATAGCCATGAACACCCAAAGCCACCCTGGACGACTCACGTGAGTGATTGACCAGATGGCCTTCTCTCTGCACTCTGCTTGCCTTTCGCTCACGCTTGAACGGAGATCTTATCTGATGACCAAACGTGCACACCAGTGGAGAGAGGCATTCGGGCTAAGTTTGCTTGTCTGTCCGCATTCTGCTAGTAATTGCTCAACGTAGAGTGAACTAGGACGCCCGCAGTGCAGCAATCACCCAATCCGTAATGAGAGCAGGCGCTCAGCCCATAATGCAGAGAGAGTGCCGCTATTCTCAATGTAAGGCAGGCCAGTCGAAAAGGGTAAGCAGCACTGGCCCGAACCACAGGACGCGTCACTTCCTGCTGTGCAACTCGATGGTGCCCCTGCATGGTGTAAACCCAGGTGCCTCAGCTGACCATACGCACATAGCTCACTAAATTCACCAAGCTAATACTCTTGCAGCAAGTTGCAAAGCACCTGGATTGAGATTTTTTTAGGTTCTCTTAGAGTGCTACACAAAATACCTATTATTATTATTATTATTATTATTATTATTATTATTATCTCAAGCATGCACTATCTAGACTATTGAAGCCCATTCACACGATCACACATTGACTCCCCGGAGTTTGCCAGCTTGCCTCGGTCTTTTAAGAGGCCGGCAAATTAGAACAGTTCATAGGGTCAAATGAAGCCCATTATACATGCGTTTTGTTCTCGACTGTGCTCACATATATCTCTGGGTCGGCCCTAGCTAATTTACAAGTACACTCTCAACCGATGTTAAGAAAAAGCAGTTACTTGGGCTCTTTCAAGTGCCCACACATCGACGTAGAGTAGCTCGATAAGTCATTCAATACTTCATAGTTATACAAGCACAAGCGTGTGCGCACACACATCAAGTCTGGCACTGCTAGAATCGGTTTCCAGATTGCCACGGTACGATAGCAATCAACAGCAGATTGAGTCATGTCGTAAAGCTGAGATCATTACAGTTGCCCTCGGCTAGCATAGCCAGCACCTGCATGTTTTTCTGGGACACATTTTTGCCATCAAAAGTGAAGATTAGCTTCCGCCTGGTTCAGGAAAATACCTGCATTTGGCCGTCATCCAATTAAGGAATCTGGTACCCCCATTCACAATGACGAAGTCATTCTAGTACTTTTACCAGCTTCCCAATATCGTTGAGCAGAGCAGCCTGCTACTAAGTATTCCAGACTAGCCGTCTTTCATCCACGAGCACCAGGGCTCATGAGAAAAAGAAACCGGAACCAGCACGTAATAACCATGACCTCGGTACACTGCTCCTTATTGGATATGGCCTCACTGGTGCACAGCCGAAACACGGTAGTGATGAAGCTATTTTACATACTTTATACTGTCAGGAATATATAGCTTGTTATACAGCCTTTCTGGTTAGGAAGGAACACTTTTATTTCAAATTTTTTTTTACGTCAGATCTTGCTGGTGTTACCTCTCCCCGAAGTGACTGGCTCCGAACTCCAGCTGCTAGCCAGAGAGGGCTATCGACATCTAATACACTCGCACTACACGCCAATCCGAGACAGTTGCAGCTTTTCAATGCATAACATGACATCCTACCATGCTAAAGGTTTGGCAGAGGCCGTTGCCCTGCATCTCTGAGGAAACACTTAAATCAAGTCATCAAAAACACATTTAAAACATACACTGCTCTGGCACACGCGAATCGTTTTTAGCTAGATCAGTATACACAAGATCACCTGTCAACATGGACCAATGTGGACAGACCTCCTCCCCATGTGGCCCTAAGAGGATCTTGACAGTACTGCATACTTGGCATACTTGCGGCATTATATGGTAATATGGATGTTGTACAGGCGAATACAGGACTCGAGGTCGACGAGATGGTGAGATCGTGAGCACATACGCACCAAGAAACAGAAAGCTCGAGAAGGTCAACAACCAGGATGTAGGTAGCAGTGCCTCACCTTGATTACTGAATACATTGCCTAAGTGCTAGCAGCTGCTAAAGCACTTTCTCATTATAACTGCATTCCAAAGATAGCACTTGTGAGCCCACACACCGTCTGCTGATTAGCAGCACAGACTGAATGCAAAGCTGCTTAGCACACCACAGCGTTATGGCGATTTTACTGCATTACTGCAGTGTGCCAACAATGAGACACGTGAGTCCTCGAAAGAGGTTCAGCATTTCAGTGCCTAGGGAAGCTTCACGATTCAGACAGAGTATGCCCTACCATGGTGCTCACTTGCTTTCTCCTTCTGGTCCCATACAACGATGAGACAGCTCTGCCCTGTGCATGCTAGCTCACGATCGCACACACATGTGCGCGCACACACGCGCAGTACATACATAAATAAGCAGGGGGCGTGGGAACGCGTAAAAATGTACCTTTATGTACACATGCATACATGAAAAAGACATTCACGCTCATGTTCACAGCTACACACACAGACACACACAGACACACACACACACACACACACACACACACACACACACACACACACACACACACACACACACACTGATATATATATATATATATATATATATATATATATATATATTTCATACATGATACACACACAAGTCTGCAATAACTCACACTCTAACAGCCGTGCCAGACACTTCTCGGTATCAGCAGCAGCCAGCTTGTGATCTGCTCGGCTTTTTGTCGACAAGTGCCAATAATAAGCTTCAGCTCTCGTTATCTTGGAGGTACAGATCTAGCACTCTCTCTCCTTTTGCCTCTCCCCTCTTCTCCACCCTTCCCTCTGTCTGTCTGTCTGTCTGTCTGTCTGTCTGTCTGTCTCTCTCTCTCTCTCTCTCTCTCTCTCTCTCTCTCTCTCTCTCTCTCTCCTGGCCTCCTCTCTTCCAGCTCTCTCTCTCTCTCTCTCTCTTGCTCTTTTTCTGAGGAAAGCACACGAATCTAAGTGAGGAATGATGCTGCAGTAATCAACAGGCGCTACTACTCACTGCAATAGCAATTACAGCAAAGCTGCAGGCGATACTAACGGTGCGTCTGAGGAAGCAGCAAAACCTGTTTCTAGTAATAGGACTGTCTGTCCAGTGACAGACTGTCTGTCCAGAAAGGGCAAGGGACTGGGCTCTGCAGAGACAGAGCTCTTGCTTTTTCTTCCACCAAAGTGTGAGATTAGCTAGAAGCGCCATGCCCTATCAGGGGGCGGAGCGGTGAGGGCACGAATGCATCCAAAGCTAACGCGACTGAAGCAACTCTTCTTCTTCTTCTTCCTCTTCGCTGAAAGCCAATTCGCAGCCAGCAAAGCACCAGCTGCCCGATACAAGTGCAGCTACATGCAGTAGTAAAAAGATCGACAACTGCCTTTCCGTCTGGCAGTACTTGTAGCTGCTCTGCTGGTTCCAAGCTCCCCCCCCCCTGCTTATTCAGACAAGCGAGCAGTTCCTGGCCTACAACTACAGTGTCTGCTACTGCCTACCCATTCACCACGTGTGCTGGGTTATTGGTCTCAATGCTTCGCAGAACTTATTGCAAGCTCAAACAGCACAATCCGGAGACTGCAGCGCATGCGATGACAGCCTTTGCATATTCGACAGGCAAACTGCAACCCATTGAACATGCCTAAACGAAGAACACCTGTTAAGCGAATGGACTAGTAAAAAGGCACGCCTGCACTACACTTCCTAACCAAAGTTGCAGGCAAGCAGCAAGCCCAAAGCATTGACAGCCTACTTTTAGACTACAGATTACAGATTTTAGATAACAAGTCTAGAGTTTGGCATCAGCAGCTGCAAGACCAGCTCCCGAGGCAGTTTCACACCATCAACAAGCACAACCCCAATCCCCAATCCCCCCACGGTTTTTTTGGTGGGGGGGGGGGTTAGTGCTGCCACGAAGTGACCCGATTCGTAGGCTCGAGTCCGGCAGCAGGCAGCCGTTTATTCTCGGATTCAAGCAGGGCGATAGCCTCTAGGGCTTTTCAGCCGCTACATATATACAATATAAGGCAGTGGTATCAGTCGAACCTTTCTTAGTATGCCATTTTAAAGCTATCTAGAAACTAGCGAATCCGGTAGCCATAGTACAAATGGGCTAACCGAGAAATGCCAACAAAAAACAGAACGAGGTCAGCAAAGAAACGTCCTCTCTTTGCCCCAACGTCAAACGAAAGTCAAGCCGGACCAACCAGGAACGGTGCACACAGAGTGCAGGCACAACTGCATCGGCACAA
The DNA here is from genome assembly GCA_009760855.2 of Cristatella mucedo. NCBI lineage: Eukaryota > Metazoa > Bryozoa > Phylactolaemata > Cristatellidae > Cristatella > Cristatella mucedo. Next base: position 2,379,660 of record WPIO01000013.1, read on the forward strand.
ATATGAGGCATGCAGCAGCAAGGCCCACCAATAGGTAGAGCATTTCAATATCTACATCTCTACTTCCACTGGGACTCGAAAGCTTGAGGACTGCTAGGATGACCAGCTCTGCCGTGGGGGTGGGTCAACTCGTGACACGGGAGCTGGTCTACTCGTGACACGGGAGCTGGTCTACTCGTGACACGGGAGCTGGTCTACTCGTGAATTGGGAGCGGGTCAACTCGTGACATGGGAGCGGGTCAACTCGTGACATGGGAGCGGGTCAACTCGTGACATGGGAGCGGGTCAACTCGTGACATGGGAGCGGGTCAACTCGTGACATGGGAGCGGGTCAACTCGTGACATGGGAGCGGGTCAACTCGTGACATGGGAGCGGGTCAACTCGTGACATGGGAGCGGGTCAACTCGTGACATGGGAGCGGGTCAACTCGTGACATGGGAGCGGGTCAACTCGTGACGTGGGTAGCTTCTTTCGGTCCAGTCCAAGATGATCCTGTTGTCTCTTCACCAACATACATTTAACAATAAAGCAGCCGCTACTGTCTACGGCAAGTACCTGCATATGCATTTAGATCTAACCACAGCTCACACTCGATACATTCACAAGGAGTCATTTCGGCAGCAACCTCTTGTCACGTGACCACAGAACCTCGTGAGGTACATTTACAGCAATTTTAGCTGCAGCACATGCCGATGCACACGAAAGTGGCACTACAAAAGGACTGGTGCTGACACGTGAGACCATTTATACAGCTACAGAGTCCCTGGATCAACCAAGATGAGCTAAGCCATCGGGCTCAGCAGCTTTGCTCAGCACGAGTCACGGCACAGGGCATTTTCCCTTCTCCCAGCAGCAGCTGGGGCGAGCAGTCAGGCAGGCAGGCCTGCAGGTGGCAGCAGCAGCAGCCAAGGGACCGTCGAGGTGGGCTGGGCCACTGAAAAGAAGGAGCAAGACATAACGGTATTGATAAGCAGCTCGGGCTCTTTTTGCTTCGTCCTGTGCAGTTATTGATTGGTTTCTAGCTTTTTTTTTACAGCACACTTTTTGCTTACGAATGTCAGCAATATTGTCTTCTGCAGCCCTGCCCACCTTGTATCCTTGCAGTGCAAGGCCAAAACATGGACCAGCACATGGACACACTTAACGACGAGAGCCTACGAGCCAGGCTCGAAGGCCTGCGTGGCCATCTTGGCAAACAGATCCAGAGCATGGCAGCCCTATCGGTTCTTGACATCTTGAGGCAAATGGACAGGAACAGCTAGTCTGTTGGACTATTTTGAGGATCATCTCAGCAGACACCGATCCTATCCGACTTGCAGTAGTGATTGATGATGGATATCCCTGCCAAAAAGAGGCTACGGCTACGCGGGAGAGCCGTGCAGGTTAGTGACTCAATGACACTGCCTACTTCGTTTAGGGAGATATAGTACATGTATTGTGGACAGCAACAAAGCTTTGTCACGGAGCCAAGCTGAGACCGAGTCCCCACACCTTCGAATACACCTGCTTGCCGTTTGTCCTCGTTTGTCTGGGAGAGTTTCCTGCTCAGTGTGCCATCCCATCGGGCCAACGATTTCCCATGTGCCAGGAAGCAGCCTCCTATGGTACACGAAGGCAGCAGCACACAAAGGCAGCAGGACTCCTATGTCTCATCGTAATCCCCTGACAGTGATTCAAGGATCGCCCTGTTCAGGAGGACTGCCTACACAGCCAGCTTGAGCTCACCATGCTGCATGCTCTCAATAAATGCACCGAGCGCTTGTACAGAGCTTGGCATGTGTACAGAAGCCATGAATGTGGCCAACCCAAAGCAGTCACTTGCAGCAAGTCAGCAAGCAGAACATGCCGTCTTCGACACGTTCTACATATGCACGCTCACGAGTGAGCACAGCAGCTGTTAAGCTTGGGAATAGCTAGGCTGCTGATGCTTGCACATGCACGGTGTATACTAAGATAGAAGCTAGCCACCTGGGCACAAGATGAAGCACATGCTTGTCGCCAACCCGATCAGTGACAGATCCAGTTCATCAAGGCACTCATGTAATCCACCTCAACAGAGAAACGTCTCTTGCAAATACTTATGCCTGGGAATGGCTTTGCCTGTCGTATCTTTTCCTATGCTCCACACAAAACATTATGCCACCGGCAATCAGACACGACGTCAGCAAGCAGCAGCTGGCGGAGGCGGCCTACTGAAGTCAGCTGCAAAGCCATGCTAACGTGTTAAAATTCCTCTACGACCATTGGGTCGTAGAGGAATTTTAACACGGTATTCACCTGGCTAAACGTAATTGCTAACGTCACTAAGCATGGCTTCCCTCCGATTTGAAAAAAGCTGGCTGCCAATTTGCAGCCCTTTAATTAAAATCTTGACCCAAAAGCGTCAGTGCGACCAATCAAAAACACTTGCACATTCAAGTGCCCCTGCAGTGGATAGCTAGCTAGCTACGAGTTACTCGCGTGGGAGCTAAGTTGCAAAGGGAACAAGCGATCTAGTACACAGCAGCAGCCCTTTCAGCATTCTGGCCGACGGCAGCCCACCTGAGCTAGACTGACCATGCAAGCGTACTCGCACTGCCAGCATGCAGCACAGGGTGGTGTGGGTGGGGCAAACGCACGCGCGTGCATACACACAAACGCACAGCTCTGGAAGCCCAGTGCTGCGATTTTCTAACAGCATTGTATCATTGCGTATCACGGCAGCACAAGAACTGACAGCAAGTGCACGCTTCACTACTCCTCGAAGCTGCTCACAGCATTGCTACAGCTGCTGCTTGCTGAGCAGCTGAAGCTAAGTAGGGATGGTTGGATAGAGTGCGCCTTCCAGGTTACGCTCTGCGTGGGGGCTCTTCCCCCCCCCCCCCCCCCGCCGGCCCGAAAAAGACAAAAGACGTAGGCACAACTTCGACCGATGGAAGCTGGTGTAGGGTAGGTTCGGGTGAGATCTTCTGAGCACTGCTAAATGTCAGACTTCTCGAAAACAAGGCAACGTCAAGCCAAAGAAAGCACGACCGAGTACTGCGAGGACAGCTGATCTCAGTCAAGCTCGTGCATCGCATTGTCAGCGAAAATAGAATGCAATAGTTGTTCCGGGGTCATGAGCAGAACGATAGCTGCTGCCGCTTGGGGAAAGGAGACAATTCCTCTACTCGCTGTCCATCAGTAATCATATAGATATCATCTATATATAGATATCAATAGCATCTAGACTGCAGGGAGATCTGGCTTCGACTCCCACCACAAGTCGGGACCAGGCTATTCACGAAGGTCTCTTTGCCGGGCCTTGGAGGCTCTGTTGGGTGGCCTCTGCTTACAGCCAGTAGCAAGAAGCCGCGAAAGCCAGCTGGAATCCTTGCAGGCAACCTAGGGCCACCAGGCAACCGAGCACACTCGTTAGCTGAACTGCTGAACCGGTTTCAGCCTCCTCCTACCCGGCATGTCCTCTATGGACAATAAATTAGCTGCTCCATTCTTTTGCATAAGGCCATCGGCCACAGAACTAGCAGGATGGACATGCAAAAGCTCAAAGAGAAGCAGAGACAAAACTGGGGACTGTGAAAAGCCACCACCACCAGCCCCCCCCCCCGAAGATGGCGAAATGCTGAATGGCGATGGCGGTTGCTGAACGAGCAGCCACAACGATGCATAAAACGTGGCTCTTCTAGGAAACAGGTCGATGATGGGGGAGTCGAGGTCAAACGGCTAGCAGCTACCGCTATGACTGGACTACGACGACGACGACTACGAATGCTCCTGCAGGGCACCACAGCCCAAGCCACCCAGCAGCTACCCTCTCGTTAGCATAGCAAAGCCTACCTGACCGGGACAGCCTTTCACAAAGCAGTCCCATTTTGCTTAAAGATACGTCAGCAAGGCTAATTTAATACAAACATGAAAGCTAGCCCACCCACAGGTAGAACTTTAGTCCGGCTGCTGCTGCTGCGCTAGTTCCAAGCTACCGATCTTTTCACGGTGAACAAGCTAATCGAAGTGCATGATTCGAGCAATACCTACAATTTGTTTGGCAATAGACAACCGGAGCTTGGCACCGCTACAGCTTGCCAGCTGCGCGAACCGCAAGCCACGGCACACAGGCAGCGAATGGCAACCAGATGACGGCAGCTGGACTGAGGGCCAGGCCTTGGCCCCAGCCAGGCAGGCGCACATAGGCCGCCGCCGGTGAGCGAGACGACAGAAGAGGCGGACCACCGCTTCGACATGAACAGCGCTTCGATATTAACAGCCTCGACCGTCGCTCTGCCGACATCAACAGGAAAGGTGGCAGCACTGCCGTGCCGCACAGGCGCGACGCAGCGAAATGAAGCCCTTGGCCCACGGCCACGCAATGAGCAGCAGCGGTGGCACCTCTGGTAGGTGGCGCCAAGCCACTGTGCGCCACCAGCGGAGATCGTCAAGCCCCCTTTCCCACTGCCGGTGCCGTACCATTCGCCACCAGTTTCAGCCTGTTCGCGCCCTCAGGTCCTGTGTGGACAATAAATTAGCTGTCCCATTCCTCCGCTTAAAGACAGTTGGCGACAGAAGCTTTAGCTCTGCAGGTCCTAGACTGTGGAACTCGCTTCCACAATTCTTACACAACGACATCTACTCTCCAACTGCCGACTATGGCACATCTTTTTCAGCGGTCCTGAACTGCTACTTCCATGCTACTCACTACCTCAACTGCTCTCCTAACTCTGCTATGCTTCCCACTTTCTCTTTGTTTCGTGAGACGAAGTCTGTTGGGTACCGAATGCGTACCGAAAGCCGCTTAGGCTGTGAGTGGGCTATACAAAACTCTCCTGCATAACACCCACATGGTCTTTATGACTTTGTGGAGTTACTGACGGAGATACATTACATTACATAGGTGGTGCAGGGCGGCGGCGACTCACCGTCGATGCCGAGCATGCAGCGACGCTTGCCCTCGATCGTCGGCTCGTACTTGCAGATGAGCTCTTCGCAGCGCTCGCTCGAGACGCCGACCACCTGAGTGGAGCGATGAGCCAACGGTCGCAGCGCCAAAAGCTTTGCGGCATCGGCAGTGGTCGAACGGTTACACTCTCAGTTCTCAGGCTTACGAGAGGCTCGATGACCCTCGGCAGAGCCCACGGGCGTGCACCAGCACCCCCCCCCCCACCACCAGCACCCCAGTGGCGGAAGCTGCAAGCGCAAGCAAGCAGGCGCACGGTACCCCTTGTTCGGTCTCCAGGAAGAGGCTAAGGTTGTCGGCCGTGAGACACTCCTCGTCTCCAGCATACCTGCAGCGATGGACAGACGGAGCAACAGGAGTGCTTAAGTAAGCACGAGGCGGAGGGGGAGGGGGACAACTGGAAGCAGCTCCCACAACGGCTGTTGCTGCTGCCTGCCCCGAGAGTTTCGCGGGCACAAACTGCTGAGGAGGCGCATTCTAGAGGCACGATTCGAAGCCTAACTGGTCATGATGAAACAGTCGTACGAGTGCACATCAGTAAGAAGCAGCGGGTCAGATAGGGGAGTGGCTGGACATTTGTGACACATTACATCGGCACACCAATGGTCAAGGATGAATCTCAGACTTGGCTTATAAAGGCTTGCCGCGACTAGTTCGGTGTCTTTTTTACAACCGGTGGCAGCAATGGCCTCCGACGGTTTACTGCCGGGCGGGAAAATTTACTGGCCACGACAGCAGTTGCAATTCCCAAATATCCTACAGGTTTCCGAATGGTACGTGTCAAAGCTAATGAAATGATCAAGTAAGCCGGTGCGGCCCTCCTGGCTGTGCACATGGATGTGCCGAAAAGGTGTACTTTCTTTCACCAGCCACCACAAACGATCCACAATCCGTAAAAATATTGTGAGCCTTAGCAATAGGGCTCATTGCCTGCTATGAAAATAACAGTACGTTGAATGGGGGCCTGGGCGCAACCCCGGCGAGTCGATCAACGGTTATTTATCGGGCATGCGCGTCGGTTTCGGCCGAGCATTTCTCGCTCCACGATAGACGACCACTCGAGCTGCCGAGATAGACAAAACTGCCAAGCTGAGGCACAGAGAGGTGGTAGATGCCTATGGCTGGTTTTTTGCACACTGCATGAGTCCATGCTAATGTCTCACTTTGCGAATGGACTACACAGCGGGAGGCGTTGAGATTTGTGACGATCGTATCCGAGACCGCGACTACAGTTACTACTCATCCAAAGCCCGGAACTGGCTACCAACTGTCATCACGACATCTCCAGACTTGATGTAAAATGAACATAACAACGAACCTGCATGCTCCAGTCATGCAAATCGTCCTTCACGTGCTTGCTGCAATTGAACCTAGTATCATCAACCATTTAATAGGCTTCCTTTCGGTCCTATTAACAGTGAGCAGAAAGAAATTTAGTTGTCTTCGGGTGCTTATATCGGAAGATTTCCCACGCTTAAAGAGAGCCTATGCGCAGGGGCATAGGCTCGTGACTAGCAAACAGAAAGCCTAGTTGCATTGCTTTCACCGTGGCCCCAACAAGAACTTGCTCACCATTGATAAGAGGAAGAAGATATTGCTCACCACTGATCAGAGGAAGAAGATATGCATACATAACAGCGAGAACCTGGCCATCTCTGACAAAGACGTTTGCCAATCGGCTAAACATGCATTTGAGCTTGGCAGCTGCCCGAATCAAGCTACGATCTCACGAATTCTCGGTAAGAACGAAAGCTATTTAGCTGCAGATTCGGCTCAGACACTCAGCAGAGATTGCAGAGTAAGTGATGCCACATTCACCCCTTGGTTTGTGCAATGCCAAGCCGGTGAGTTTTTCTGACTGGTTATCAAATGCTTGATACTTAATATACATAATACTTAATACTATTTATATAATACTTGCCAATACTTTGGTTATCTAATGCTTGGCTTGCTGAACTTTTGAGTATATCTGCTTCCAATGAACACACATTCTCCCACGGCTGGCTTTACAAATTTATGAATCACCACCAGTTTAAAGGCATAAAGATGTACAGGTAATGAGGCTCTTCAATCACAGATGTGACGACCACATTGATTCTTAGTCTTCACACAAAAATATTGCAGTATCAACCGAAGTACATATAAAAATGGACAAGACCGAGCTCTTCTCCCGTCTGGTGCCACTTTGCCATATTGCTAGTAGGCAGGCAGAGTTAAGTAAAAAGGACAAGACCCACTTAACTGTGGCTCGCTCTCGCTTCAAATGCTAGAGAAGGCCAAGAAATGAACTTGGCTTTCAAAATCCCTCAGTTAGCATTAGTCGGGGAGGGGTGTGCTGGAGTATCCAGCAGCACTGAATAGTCTCGAATTGAAAGTGCATATGAATACACGACTAGCCGTTACGATCGATGCATTTCCTAATGCATAGGCATCTGTCATTGTACAGAGAACACTGGTTGGGGCCCTGGAGAGGGTACTAGATCGTCTGCACGAGGCTTTCCTCTGTTCCAGCAGGCATCGAAGTACACAAAAGAGCTCAACATGCACAGCAGTATGTTATTCACCAGCTAGCTGAGACAAGAGAACAAAAACTATCAGGTGGAGAGCAAATGACGGCCGAGGAAACCCTAGACCTCGGGGGAATGAAAGGCTGTCGGACTACCTGGGCGAGCTGTGGCTCAAGGCGATAGCAGCTAGTCGAATGATAGCAGAAGCCCGGCTCCCGTACCAGCTGTTATCGGAACTCTACCAAATAATGAAAGAAAGAAAGTGCAAAATAAATTGGTATTGCTCACGAATAATGTATGCTTAGAATTTTTGCATTGGCAAGATTCTGTTTTGATCTTTGTCATTGATGAGAAGCACACAAAACCTATATCTGAGCATAAGGTCAAAAAAGCTTATCAGAGGGAGTTATGCATAAGCCTGGCAAAAACTGGTCGACTTGAAAAGTTGTACGCACATGGAGAGGTGTATGCATACAGGGTGAGCTTGTGCAGAGATTCAACAGTACTAATACTATTAACGATAATAACAATGAAATATTACTATTACTACTACAACGAGTGCAATAAGTATTAAATAAAAGCGACTGCATCAGGCATCTCTAGAGTGCCTGACCTGAGCAAATAGCAATCCTTTAACCTAAGACTTAATCCAAGCCTCAAGTAGGCTCAAGTCACACAGTCAGACATGTTGCTAGCACTTCGGGACAACGGATTATAAATATAGCTCGTCATCTTAGAATAAGTATAGCTACCATAAATATAGCTCGTCATCTTAGAATAAGTGGAAGACACATGATGTTGAACCAGATCAGATATTTTTTTCTGAATCGTCAGTTAGTGTCATAGATTGTCCCAGGCTGTTATTCAATATACATCAGTAACCGAGAAGCAATCGATTGGAAATGGACACTGGAACGGGTCGTGGCAGACCAGCTGAGCTCATATATTGAAACTTCAAACCTTGCTAGTAAGTTCCAGCCTGGCTTTAAAGCTAATCACTCCACAGAATCAGCATTGCTTCGGGTGTACAACGACCTACTTAGGAATGCAGACATGGGTAGAGTGTCTCTGCTTGTTTTGCTCGATCTTTTGGCAGCTTTTGATACTATCGATCACCAAGATCTTCTTGAGCACCTTTTATCTCGCTTGGGCATCACTGGCACTGCTCTACAATGGTTCAGGTCCCATCTCAGTGGGAGACTCCAGAGTATTGATGTGAATGGACAAAGATCATCCAAGGTAACTCTGAAATATGGGGAACCTCGGGGCTCCGTGCTTGGTCCCGTTCTTTTTATGTTTTATACCCTCCCTCTTGCCGATGTGATTGCCAAGCAATTTCTAGGTTCTCACTTCTATGTGGATGACACTCAGTTGTACCTTTGCTTTGATCCCTCCCAGCCTTCGAGCACCTCAAATTCTCTCAACTCACTTGCTGCATGTATTGATGACATCCGCACATGGATGGCAGCACATTTTCTAAAACTAAACGATGATAAACTAACTTACTAGTTATGGGCAAACCCAGCGTGATTCAGAAATTGGAAAGGCTGACCCTCAAAATTGGCTCTGCCAGCATATCTCCAGTTGAATCGGCTAAAAATCAATGTGTCATGTTCCAAAGTGACCTCTCGTTAGACGACCATATCAGCTCCACAATCAAGTCTTGCCTACTTTCAGATACATAACACTGCTAAAATTCGGGCTTGTTTGGATAAGGATACCATGTCTAAGTTGGTCCATGCATTTGTGACATCCCGTCTTGACTTCTGTAACTCACTGCTTGCAAGCCTACCGGCAGGTGCAATCAGGCACTTACAGCTGGTGCAACACTGCAGCTAGGCTTATCTGTCGTGAGCGTCGCAGTTGCCACATCACACCACTTCTCACCAACCTGCACTGGCTACCAGTCAAGCAACGGATTGACTTCAAGGTTTTGTCGCTCACTTTTAGGTCCCTTCATTCTTTGACTCCAGCCTACCTATCAGATCTACTCCACCAGCAGGTTAAGCATCGTGCCACCTGCTTTTCGGAATCCAACTGTTTACTAATACCTTGTACAAACCTCAAATCCTTTGGAGACCGCGCCTTTAGTTCGTATGCTCCCAAAGCCTGGAACTCACTCCCAACTTCCGTCACGATATCCCCTGACTTGATCACATTTAGAAAGAAATTAAAAACGCACCTATTTATGACAGCATTATTTCAGTCCCTGTGATTCATCCTTCACGTGCTTATGAGTGCTGACACTGTTGCATGCTGCCACTAATCACACTTGCATGCTGAACCGTGCATGTCACCACTAACCATGTTATTCATGTTGTTTATCAAGCATGATATTACTCGCCCTTCAATCGCGTCTCCCTTTGCAGCAAATGTAAAGCACCTAGAAGGAGATTGAGTTCTCTGATGGTGCTTTATCAAGTGCATTATTATTATTATTATTATTATCCAAATATGCCTGTCTCGACGATCTCGATCTTTTCGACATGCTTCGAATGCCATGGAAGTCGATACCTACTGCATAGCACAGTTTAGAAGTTGGTGATGTCGATGCCAGCCGGATGAGTGATCGTCAAGAACTGTGAGCAGTAAGTCAACAACCTTAAGGTACATCCTTCTTCCTATCGATCATGCACAGTTTTTTCACCCAACAGCCTGGAGAACTTTAGGCTGCAAGCCCTTCTTCTTCTTCGTGCAAATTTCTTATTTTCATTATCCTTATTATTAATATTCCTAAGTTCCTTAAGATCCACCCCAGTCGGCAATATTGTTAAAGGCTTGTAGATACCTGTAGCAAAGAGTGTATGCCTTTGCAATGCTTACTCGAGGAACACAACAGGCAGAATCCTTTGGTTAGCAGTACAGGAATCGGGTATACGAAAACAGACTGATGAACGCTCGGGTGGCTGCAGGCAAGCAACCCATTCGTACCGGGAACAATCTTGACCTAAGAGCCATGAACCATGAGCTGCTGTGAAGGAGCAGCCGAGACTTTACATTCACAAAGTTGGAAGTAGGTGTTGCCCAGCAGGCACCGGCAGCTGCAGCACTGTGCCAAGACTACAGCAAGGGTCGTGTGCCACACTTCGGCTGCAGCCGAAAGAAGGGCAGAAAGTAGCAGCTGAAGGAGCACAGCAATCTCACTTTGCCAGAAGAAAGTAGATCTCCTGCCGACTGGCCACGTCCTTATAGAGCGTGATGAACTCCTCACAGTTGACCAGGCCTTTAGTGCCCAGCTGTCGCGTGGTGTAGAGCTCCTGCAGAGAGACAAAACATGCTCACAAGCAAGAGAAAGTGAGAGGTCAGAGAAGGAGAAGAAGGCAAAAGAGAGAGGGAAGAGGAGAGGGAGATGGGGGAGAGAGAGAGGTCTTACAGAGACAGGAGACACACAAAGAAAAGAGAGAAAAAAGACACAGAGAGACAGGGAGAGGCAGGAATGTAATGTAATGTATCTCCATCTGTAACTCCACAAAGTCACAAAGACCACGTGGGTGTTACACAGGAGAGTTTTGTATAGCGCACTCACAGCCTAAGTGGGCTTTCGGTATGCATTCGGTAGCCAACAGACTTTGTCTCACGAAACAAGGAGAAAGTGGGAAGCATAGCAGAGTCAAGAGAGCAGCTGAGGTAGGGAGTAGCATGGAAGTAGCAGCTCAGGACCGCTAAAAATGATGAGCCATAGTCGGCAGTAGGAGAGTAGTTGTCATTGCGTAAGAATTGTGGAAGCAATTTCCACAGTCTAGGACCTGCAGAGCTTAAGCTTTTGTCACCAACGGTCTTTAAGCAGAGAAATAAAACCGTTAATTTATTGTCCACACAGGACCTGAGAGCACGAACAGGCTGTAACTGGTGCAGCAGTTCGGCTAGGTACGAAGGAGCCAAGCCGTGGCGGGCCTTGTGGGTCAGCGTAAGAACTTTCCTCTGTATCCGTTGCTCAACCGGCATCCATCCTAGTTCTTTTAGCAATACTACTTGCTCAAACCTCTGGGACTGGAAAAATAGTTTTGCAGCCAAACTCATAATCCGCTGCAGTGGTCTAATTGCTTTCTTTGGTAGCCCAGCTAAAAGGGAATTACAATAATCAAGCCAAGACAGAACTAAGGAGCTAGTTAAATTGTTTGCAAGCCACTATGGAAGACAGTTCCTAATCTTAGATAGCGATCGGAAGTGATGGCTAGCTGTAGAAGCAGTTTTCTGAATGAAGCTTTTTTAAAATTGAGGCAGCTGTCGAAAACGACACCTAGATTTTGAGCTCGTAGTGATGGTCGCACAACAGCATCACCTATTAGAAGAGCAAAGCCTTTTAATTCAGCCACAAGCTTAGGGTGTCCTATGAGCAGCAGTTAGGTTTTATCGTCATTCAATTTCAGGAAGTTTTCCGACATCCAGGATCGAATATCGGCAAGGCAAGCACTCAGTTTCTCAGTTGCTGCAGCACATTCCGACGGTTTGAATGACAAATACAACTGAGTATCGTCAGCATGAAAGTGATATCCTATTCCATGGGCCTTAATCACTTTTCCCAGAGGTTGTGTATAAATGGAGAACAGCAAGGGACCGAGTACAGACCCTTGAGGGACTCCACAGGTGACCTTTCTCGTGTGTAAGACCTGACCCCCACACGACACGGATTGAACACGATCAAACAAGTACGATGTAAACCACGCCAGTGTTTCGTCTGCCAGACCGATCGTTGTTCTCAATCGTCCAAGCAGAGCATCGTGATCAATGGTGTCGAAGGCAGCAGACTGATCTAGCAGAGCTAGGGCATCTTTACCACATTGAATGCCATTGTTAACACGGAGGAGAGCAGTTTCAGTAGAGTGCTGCCTCTTGCACCCTGATTGAAACGTTTCTGACGTTTCAATCTTTTCAATATGTTCAACCCGCTGCTAAGGAACAATGTTTTCAAGAATCTTTGACAAGAAAGAAAGAAGGGAAACTGGGCGATAGTTTGCAAGGACCTCTGTATCTAATCCAAGCTTTTTAAGTATGGGTCTAACGATTGCCGATTTGAAGGACTTGAGAACGACTCTTTTTTTCAGAGAAGCATTGAAAATCTTGGTTATGGCAGGGCTAAGTTGGTCTGCAAGTGAAGACCACAGAGATGAAGGTATAGGGTCTACAGAAGACGAGCTCTTTTTGCTAAACCTTATTAAGGTAGCCACATCGCATGCAGAAACCTCAGAGAACTTTTTAAGGAAGGTCACAGGTTGTGGAACCGCAATTGCTTTAGTCGGAGGGGGCTTAATTAAGGCACGAATGTACACACATTTTTCAGTAAAGAAGGCTGAAAACTTTTCGGCTGAGCCCTTAATATCTGGGGAATCAGACCTCTCAGCATTGGCCAGTAAATGGTTTACTGTCTCATAAACCTGTTAAGGGTCCGACTGGCAGGAATTCAGCTTTCGGATGAAAAAAAGAAGCCCTGGCTTTTTTAAGCTTTCGGGTGTAAACTCGAAGGAAGTCTTTGTAATTGACTAGATCTGCATCAGACCCCGATTTCTTGAAACGACGTTCAAGTCTGCGCTTAACCCGGCGCATCTTTAGGTTTTTTGTAAATTGAAAGGAATCTCCACGACTTTTGAACACGGATAGAATTAACGGGAGCATGCTTGTCAAGAGCACTCCTGGGCGTCATGTTCATTGCATCAGTGAGGGTATCAAGGCTACCGGTCGAGTCTGAATGCAGTTCAAGAAGACCTGCATCAAAAAAATATTTCAAAAACTTGTCCATGTCAATGCTTATGTCAATGATTTGTAAGTTACGTCGTTTGACAAGTTCAACATTACCAAGTATGTACAAGGGATCAGGAACAGTAAACGAGACCGAACAATGATCTGAGAGGGTCAGTGGGCACACTACAAGGTCAGTGGGGAGGACATCCTTAGTGATCACGAGATCTAGAATATGGCCACCGACGTGGGTGCTATGATTAACGTGTTGGGCCAAACCAAAATTCTCCAGACAGTCAAGAAATGAGCAGACCTGGCTGTTGCTAGGGTTGTCAACGTGAATATTGAAGTCTCCTACAATCAGTAACGGCCTGTCACACACAAATATTTTAGCAAAGAACTCTGAAAACTCCTCTATAAACATGTTTAGACAGCCAAAAGGAGGCTGGTATATCACAACAGTGAGAGGCATTGTCTTTGATGAAGACCTGATTGCAACCGATTCAAACGATGGCCCATGCGAAAAACTGCACATCTTATAGCCAAACGATTCGCAAACAACAATTGCAACCCTGTCAGAATGCATGGACTGATAGAATGAGAACCCGGGTGGAGTGGTCTCAGATATACAGCTACTGGAACAAGGCATCATCCAAGTTTCGGTAAGCAGAAATGTGTCTAGCTTCTCCTGGACCACCTGATCGTGGATAAGTAACCCCTTGGTTTTTAGCGAGCGGACATTTAGTAGGCGGAATTAAAGAGGCTGTCCAGCAACTGGGCGACGGCAATGAAGTGGCTTGTATTCACGTCGGTGTGTATCCAGCCCGGCAGACGTGGGCCCTTCGAATTTGAATTGAACCTTAGTAACGACCACCGGTCGACGTTTCCCAACGTGCTGGGTTACGGTGGGTGGGCTACTACCGCAACAAGTACTATTCAGTGCTTTAAACTTACGGGTCGTAGGTTTGATAGCCGAGCTGTTGATAGGGCGAACGCAGGATGCAGGAAGGTTCTCACTGACCCCCTGGAGAAGGCCCACCGGTAGGTATCGACTAATGGCGACATCGCACCTTATGCTAAGCAGGTCCTGTTTTGTATAGCATATCCGAGGACAGCTCATAAATAGTCACACCGAAGATAGCAGCAGTATACCCGAATATCACGAAGAAGTCAGGTAAAGGTCCACACCAGGCTAGGAGTCGCCCAAGGCCGCTCTCTAGCGTCGGGAGGAATATCAAAGGAACAGACACAGAGAGAGAAAGAGCCTGAGATGGAGAGTAGCAGGCTGAGGAAGAGAGAGAGAGAGAGTAGAGGGAATGAGAGGGGGGAGAGAGAGAAGGAAATGGGAAGGGAACTACCAAGCAAGCTTCTAGTACCGATGCTTAAGTTTACCTTGGAAGGCCTGGGCAAAGAAAAGGTAGGAGGCAGGGCCAAGGGACAGAGCCAGCCCGCAATGATCTAGATAGGTGAGTGTATGGCACTGGCACCAGCAGTGCAGGGTGCGTCAGGGAGATGCCTACCAGTAGTTGCAAGCACAGCTGATCTGGTGAAAGAAATGTATTTGTGATTAACAGCTCTAATTAGCAGATGTCTGCAGTCCACGCACCACCGCAGGGCAGCTTCAGCACCAGCACATGCAGGCAAGTTAGCAGCACCCACGGCTGTGGTGGGGTTGGCAGCCCCCAGCATGGGCGATTTGGCCTGCAATTAGCCCATGCTCAAGGTTGCTTAGGCTCGAGGCAGTCAAACTGCCATCCCATCGTAAGAGGAGCAGCAGAACCCAACGTCAATTAACTTTGCTGAAGCAGAAAGGAAGTGTAGACCTACGATGACAGGGGTATTCGGCAAACTTGGCAGGGCACCACTGCCGACTGCTGGCCTGCAGGAGTTTTCAAGGTCAAGCAATTATTTCAGAGAGAAACATGTTAGCAAACTGCAGTCGGCTGCGTAAGCCCCACCCCTTCTTGGCCAGAACAGCTAAACAAACTACTAATGCTTCACTATTAGCAAGCGATTACGACCATTGCAATGCCTCTGCTAGATTTACAGTGTACGAGAAGAGTAATAGGAGTACGACAAAAAAAAACGTTAACATTTGCAGTTTATAGATAAATTTAGCAGTACAGTATATTCCATCGAGGAGAGACATCCCTCGGTGTCTACTTCTCACAGTCCAGCCTTCAGAAGTTAAAACTCGGATCAATAGCCTCGTTGATAATAGCAAGCTACCAATCAGAGCAAATGACTAGACACATCGGCACGGTAGTTCGTGCTGGGAAGAGGCAAACACCAAACCGGGGAACCGAAAACAGCACCAAAAACGCAGGCCCAAAAAAAAGAATCAAAACTGGAACAGGCAGCAGTGACTGCGTCCTCTCACGGGTGGGACAGGGCAAATTTCGGTATGGCAAGCAATGTCGTCACAGGTTAGGTTGCAAACCGAACGGGCAGAGCTAGCTTCCGAGTGTCTCGAGCATGCCAATGAGACAAATCGCCATTTGCAAGATCGACTCTGCACTTGACTGCACCTAATCGAGCATTCCTGATCCTAAGAACAGCTAGACAGCCAGCCTAGACTTGGTATGCAAGGCACGACATATACTAGATCTCGCTGCCGACAGCTGAAGGGGCTTAGCCTAACTGGTATGGGAGGTCCAGTGGTAGGGTAATGGATCAAGTCGCAAATGCTGCCAACAGCAATTTGTGTTCAGGGGGTTTACAAACAGACGTTTTCAAAAACACCTCGGCCAAGGGCTGGCACAGGTCGTCGGCTGGCACTTTGTCCAGTGTCCACCACTATTGTACGTGTCCACCACTTGGGGGGAGACCAGCAACTAGACTATGGGAATGCAGCATCACGGTTCACGAGACTGCTTTCGACGGCCATACTATTTAAGGAAGAAAAAGCAGATGACAAGCAACTAACTTAAAGCAGGATTGCTCTCCTTGAGGAAGCTAACAGATGTGGGGATCGGTGACCTCTACTGCGGCTATAGAATGCATCGTTGCCAGATGCCATCTTAGAAACCTGGGGAGGGGAATTCCTCTTACTCCTGCTGCTCCAGGAGCACTGATCTCGAAACATTTGTCAGGCATGCTGAGGACTGCAGATCTTCTATGCTTCGTGGGACTACAGACATTCGATCATGGATGTCGGCCGATTTCCTTAAATTAAACGAAGGTCAAACCAAACTCCAGCTCATAGGAACCCCAAGTGTGGGGCTGGACTAGAAGACTTTGCTCTAGACGATTCACAACATATTTCAGGTAAAAACGTCGGGTCCTAGAATGACTGGCTCACCAGCCACAGGCAGGAGTCGTTATTGTGTGAGCTGCTGCCCTGACATCACGAGAGCTAGGGAAGCTCTGGCAATCACAACTGCCAAAGCAGCTGCCGACAGAAAGTCAAAAAGATTACAGTCAGCAGGATGATGAGCAGCTGAGGCTTTTTCTGCCCAGGCTCAGCATCCCACCGCACAGCACAATGAAGCCGATGCACAAGAATACAGTCAATAATGACCCCAAGTGAGCCGACTGACAAGCTCTTGTTACAACCTACAGGTCGATATGTCGATGGGCACTACATGATGTCTACACTCACTGTCGATGGGCATCTATGCACCCCGAATAGGCATGCTTCCAATGCAGCTTCAGCCAGTAGCTGCCAAGAAACTAAATGCCTAGAAACGTAATGATAGTCATAACAATAATAATAATAGGCTAGTATAGCACTCTTAGAGAACTAAATGTCTTCCTGGGCACTTTACATATAACGGAAACTATGTCCATATTGCATGGCTACCGACAAGCATGGCTCGACATCGACCGATTGAGGCCAATCTGAGATATTGTACAGTAGTGCATCCGTAGTCATCCGTTCAAGAAGGTTGGATACAGTCCTAAGACAAGAAACGAGCATGCCCAAGGAGTGCCTCACTATCCCGTGTGCATAAACACGCTGACGATTATTCTGCCCCATACATCCTTATTTTGGATGCACAAGGAAATTGCTTTGGAGGGAGCAATGAGTTTGATAAGGGCATACTTCCTAGGCACAACATGTTATGCGAGTGAACTTGGGTCTGAAAGTCCGACAGAAGCAACTGACCCATCTGGCCATTATGTTGCATTGTGCTGAGCCCAGAGGCAATGGCATCCAACCAAAGGCTAACACCAGCATAGATCACGCGAATGAGTACCAGCGCTAGTAACCACACCTGCCAAGGAGAACATCTCAGCAATTCATGGGGATAAGCTCCACACCCTCACCCCCTCCGAGGTAGTCCATCAAGGCCATAGTCTTGCCTCTTAGCCGACACGACTACTCCAGACAAGACTAAAGCTGCCTGGCAGGTTGTCTGATGGTGTGGCTAAGAATCTTGCTCACCTTGAAGTCAGCTATTGACCTTATGGCAGATCGACCAATCCGAGCTAAAGGAAAAGAAAGCAGCAGTCCCAAGTACCATTGGGCCTGGCCTCTACGTTCGGTAAGAATGTAGTGGTCAGCAACCAATCAGCAGTAGTCTTCCAGCCGAGATGCTGCTAATATCTTACCCTGTACGGAGCTCACACACTACTCACACACCGAAACCGGTGTAAGCTCTAAGAACTAATACACATGCATGCACGAACACTTATATACACCCAAACGCAAAAGATCTTGTTCTACCACTAAAAATGAATGAATGGGCCAGATGAAGACATAATGACTCCATTAAACCGTGACTGTCACAGCCAAAATGCAATGCTGTCTTTTGTGCATTAACTGATCTAAAAATGCAAAAAACTCATGGCTACGGATTTTGGGCATTTAAATGTGGCATTGCTGGGGACTAACACGTTTTTAATATGTTGGCCATTTGTTCCACAAGACCTCAGATATGTCTGGGCAATCTGAGCAGTGGCACTGAGTGGGAGGGCTTTCCCTGCCTTCCGGCAAAGAGCCGTCTTCTTCCGGCTCGATTTGGTGCAAAGTCTAGCATGCGTAGAAGATCACCAATCGACGACATGACACAACGAAAGGGCGACATCAGGCCTTGCTCGAAATTGGCCTAAGCAACAAAGAAGTGGCACGGATTCTTACAATCAGACATAGAGCAGCTAGCTACAATCTGGACAAGCCATACTACCGTGTAGCTTGTAGACCATGCACAGGCCGCCCATCGAATACGACCCAAAGGGACGACTTTTGTCTGAAGGTGTTGGATCATCAGGTACAGAGGGAATCGTTGAGGGAGCTGTCTCGGTGGCTATCGATCACTATCGGGAAGTAGGCTAGCCCAGATAAAGCCACCGGAGGCTTGCTGCCCACGGCATAATTGTCACGGGTCACCAAGCGGAAGCCTATGCTTATGGAGGCACAGAAAAGACCGTCTCAGATGGGCCCAGGAGTATGCCCACTATACTACTTACGAATGGACTCGAAGTTTGTGGTCTGGCAAGTCCAAATTCATGGTCTACCTTAACAATAAAATGGGTACGTTCGTGAGTGGGCAAAAAGGTGAGGCGTACCACCCAGACATGCAGTGTTGAAGTTCTGCACCGTATTATTATTTATTAACAGAGTTATGGGCCAACACATGCACATCGACCTGATTAAAAACGCTGGAATTCCAAGCGCCAGAGCTTCAGCATGCAAAGATGGTTAGTGGCAGCATGCACAGTGTCAGCATGCATGTAATGTGTAATGTACATTGTAATGTAATGTATCTACATCTGTAAGTCCACAAAGCCACACAGACTATATATATATATATATATATATATATATATATATATATATACATAAATATATATATATATATATATATATATATATATATATATATATATATATATATATATATATATACATAAATACATATATACACATATATATGTGTGTGTGTTACACACACATATATATATGTGTGTGTGTGTGTGTGTGTGTGTGTGTGAGTGTGTATGTACACACATGTACACACACACATATGTTTATATAACGCATATTGTATGTGTGTGTGTGTGTGTGTGTGTGTGTGTGTGTGTGTGTGTGTGTGTGTGTGTGTGTGTGTGTGTGTGTGTGTGTGTGTGTGTGTATTACAAACTAAATATCGAGAGAATGTTCCAGTAGAAGGACAACTGCAGTGTGGTTAGCTACCACATTTAGTATCACTGACAGAGTGTACATACAAGACTACAGCAATCCAGCATGAACGCAAGAGCACGCTCAATCGACCAAACTTCCATGTGCCATAACGATGAAAGCTTCCCCTCCTATTGTCCATCAGCGATATAAAACAGGCGCAGTGGAGCTGAAGACCGTGCTGAGAAGACAGAGGCAAGAGGAAATAAGAAAAAGAGAGAGAGGGAGGGAGAAGGAGAGAGAGAGAGAGAGAGAGAGAGAGAGAGAGAGAGAGAGAGAGAGAGAGAGAGAGAGAGAGAGAGAGAGAGAGAGAGAGAGAGAGAGAGAGAGAGGGAGAGAGAGAGAGAGAGAGAGAGAGAGAGAGAGAGAGGGGGAGCTACAGGCACGTGCACGGGTGCACTTATGTGGGCACATGCACAGGTGCACTTGTGAGTGGGTGGCTTGTGCCTGTGTGGCTGGGGGAAGGAGGCAATGGCAAATGTGTGGCTAGGGGCACAAGCAACTGGCAGCCTTTGTAACCTCAGCAATCAAGGATGTCATCCCGATGATACACACGTTTCTGGGTATTCAAGCTATCGTTTCTGAAACCAGTCGGCTCAGCACCACAGCAAGAGCATAGTATGCAGGTAGTGACTTGGCAAGCATGCCCACAGTAATGGCAGACCTAGGGCATGCAAATGATGACACTACTTGCTGATATGCTGATTACAGAGGCACATGAGGCCTAAATCACGTCAGCAGCAGCAGAAACAGCAGCAGAAGAAGCAGAGGCAGCAGCCCTGGAGAGCCTAGATTGAGGGCTGGAGTCCAAGGAAGGAGGGGTACCAAGAAGCAACTAACGACACAGCTGTTGCGCTAACAGCTCAACGAACCCACGACATGGCATGGTTCTAATGAGGAAGAGCAACTGCAATATTGGGCAGGGGGTTTCATTCCCCTGGGGCACAAGGCAGTTGCTGCGATCGCTTGCGATCAGCAGCTAGGCTGGTCAGTCATGAGGCGTCGAAACCGGCTGCACACTGCACCGCTTCTCAGCCAGCCTGCAATGCCTCTCTCCAAGAAGCAGCGACGCATTGACTTTAAGGTTCTGCTACTTGCTCTCGAGTCCCTTCATTCTCCTGCTCGGGTCTAACTATTGAAATGACTTGAAATAACGTCAGGTTTTGCATCATGGCAGCATCTGCTCCTTTGACCCCTGTCGTTTGGCAGTGCTGCCAACATCCCACAATCCCACAACGAACCCACATCCTTTGGAGACTGTGCCTCCACTGCCGATGAAGCCAATGCCTCGAACTCACGTTCGACTGGCATCACGACATTCCCTCATTACACGACATTTAAAAAGAAGCTGAAACATATACACATAAATTTATAACCATAAACACAAACACACACACACACCAAATGCTTGCTGCATGCACGGGCCTCCGAATAGGCCAGCAGTGCACACTTCAGTCTAAAACCAGTCACCATCACGCCTGCATGCAACATCAGCAACCAGCATTCAGAACTCATTGACATTCCGGCAATGAGTTGACACCTTAGCGCAAGCGGACAGGCGCAATCATGAAGACAACGCGGCCCCCCGGCACGTTGGTGGTGATCGTGCTGCACAAGACGTGAGGAGCTCAAAGAGAAACTTGATGTCGGGCAGCGCTCCCGGAAAGAGGAGCTCACGCTTGGCGCATCAAGTAGGACACTTACTAGCAGTCGCACTCACCTTAAGCCGCTGGCGAAGGTGGCTGACGGCTACCGTCGGATTGAGTCGCCTGATGACTGCTATCACCTCGAACTCAGGTAGCGTGCCTTGACTGGCTTCGTCGGTCTCTTGGAAAACCTCGGTGAGCCACGTGAACAGTCCCAGCCGGGTTAAGAAAGAACTCTTGTCACGTTGCGGCAGCTCAGAAAGCACTCGCGACGAACAGCAGTGTAAAACACGACGAACAGCAGTGTAAAACGGCATGGTGCTGCTGTGCCCCCCCCCCCAGGCAGAGACACGCAATATCTCCATTGCGCAAGGGGAATCGACGATGCTCAACCGAGCAAGGCCACGTCCCGCCGCCGACCCACAAGTGCCGACCTCAGTCACTGCAGCAAATGTAAAGCGCCTAGAGAGAGAGATTAAGTTCTCTGAGGGCGCTTTATCAAGTGCATTATTATTATTACTATAACTGTGCAAGACCTTGTCCCCATCGGTTCCCCGAGCATGCTTGGCGGCAAAGGCACGGCACTCAGCACCGACGCACAGGCGCAAACAAATCACGATGCATGCCGCACGCATCGGCTTAGCGCAAATGAACGTGCCACAACATTCCGACATCGGATCTGATGTTGTCACCAAGACTCTGGGCAGACGCCAAGGTATTGCCACTCACCATGGACCTACACCTACACAACCAAGCGAGTGTACACACACGTGAGCCCTGGTTTAACCCAGGGGTTAAGGTGCTAGCATTTGATGACCGAGGTAAAGATGAATGCATTTGATGACCGAGGTCGTGGGCTTGAGCTCTGCAGCATATGTGAACCGCCTGGAGGGAGATTGGGTTCTCTTAGGGCGCTACGAGCAGCTTGCTGCCTGTGGACTCCCTACATGAGTCATAGCAATTCTGTCATGGAAGACAAGCTGCGCCGTCTTGCCGATTGAGGAAAGTGAGCCATCTTGCCGCACGTGATGCAAGTGAGCCATCTTCTGGCACGAGGACTTTCACGCTTTAAATAGTCGAGATAGAAATGGAATTTTGTATTTTTTTTTAAGCCGATGCATCGTTGCACGGGCACGCCCGGGCTTCGCCTCAGCCACCTTTCACGAGCCCCAAGCAGAAGTAGGGGAATAAGGAAGTGCCAGCAGCCACGCCCACTGCCAGCCATACAGCTGCTGCGGCACAACGGCTGCACGCCAATGCAGCACTCTCAACAAAGAGCAAGCAGCTCGAGAAATCGAGTGTGCTTGATTGCATTTTTCTCAAGGCGTACACGCAGAGTACTCCCTCCGTTGACTGGACACGCCGGTGAAGAAAGTTCACTCGCATGAGGCAAGCTCAAAGCTAACACCGGCCGAATGTGCAAAGCGACGCGAGACCGAAGCTCGTCGATGGAGAGCGGGTGCCGCTGCCTGCGAAAGGTCGGTGCAAGCAGCGGCAAGCTTGCAAGCCGACCGCCGCTGCCGGTCTGAGACTGCGCATTATAAATCTGCGTAATGATTCACGAGTTCGCTGCATGAGTCCCGGGCAATAATGCACTAAACAAACAGAGTCTGAATGGAAAGCCGTCACTGCAACTCGAGAGTGCCACCAAATCGGCACGGCGACTCTGAACAGTAGCCATTGCGGAAACAATGGCCGGCGGGCAAGGCAAGCTGGGGCATGAGCACTTGCCGCTGCATGGCTGCATGGGGAAGCAAGAGATGAATGGGGCACAGAGGTTAGCGCGAGGACCGTTTCCAATCGCGCCGGCAGCTCCACTTCCATCGGCACTGCACCGGGACTTGGTCAGCCGAAGCAGAGTTGGGGCGGCGGAGTCGGGCTGCATAAAGAAGTGTGCCAGCTAGCCGGTAATGGCAGCAGCGCCAGCAGCAGCAGTTACACTGACACGTGGCAAAACAAAGCCTCCTGCTGCTATCACGAGAGAGTGGCCTTCAAAAGAACAGCAAAGTCAGTAATTGCTTAGCTTTTCCAAAAAAGCCAGAGAATAAACAGCCACCTAGAACGTCCTTGCCAAATATTCAGGATAAATTGACCGGCAGCACTAGACGCAGGTCGACGATAATGCAATCAAAGCATGAAAACTTCGGCATTGGAACCCGATCAATAAAAAGGAGCAGAAAGTGCATAGTGGTCACAAATCTATGGCTTTCACAGCTCAGCTATATCGAATGGTCAAGCAAACTGGTCCAGAATATTGCAGCACGAACATGCTCCAAATGCAATCATCGATACCCGCCCAGACCGAAGAATTAGCTGAACCACATGGCTTGAAAGCTTTCCTTGCTAAACAAGAAAATTTGAATGTAGACTTCCCACTGCGTACAGTAGTGCCCTATGAGAACAAGAACCCTTTCTAGGCACTTTGCATTTGAGGGCAAATGACTTGAAAGGTTTCCAGTTGGCTGGAAATCAACAGCCAAGTTAGTCCATGCAATCGTGACATCCCATCTAGGCTTAAGTAACCCTCTCCCTGCAGGTCTTTCTACCTGTGCAAGGAGATGCAGACGGTGCAAAAATCTGCAGTTAGGCTTGTCTGTCGTGAACATTGCAAACTGCCACATAACATCAGCTCTGTGAGACTTGTACTGGCTTCTCATCAAGCAGTGCACCGACTTCACAGTCCTGTCACTTTCGGGTCCCATCGACCTCTTGTTCCGGGTAACCATCTGACCTGCTGCTTCATGTCGTCTCTTGCCACGACCTGCTTCTCAGACTAGCTGTGCCACTACCCAACCGATAGCAGCAGCAGCAGCAGCAGATATACCAGCAAGCAATCTGATGAACTGTGATAGGGCTGGCAGGAGGCCTTGATGCAAGCCACTAATGCAGATAAAGCCCAGCTTGAATACTTAACGGCTTATCGTAATCTGAAAAAGACTCCCCCCTCTACCTGCTCTAGCCTGGCCCCAGTTCAGACCAGCCAATTCCGCAGCCTGCAGCTCAACCCGGCGATTGATTCTCCGAAGTTGCCGTTTGTTGCCATACCGTGCCTCAAGCTTGAAGGCTCGGCCGGCGACAGAGCTGCAGACCGATGAAACGGCTCGGCAAGCACACTTCAGGCAGGCCACCGAGCTCTTAGCATGCAAACAGCCAACAGACCTTTCGATCCGCTGCGGACAGACAGTGTGTATATGGCCCTGCATGGATCCTTTCGGCTGCGGGACTCTGGCAAACGGGAACAGCATTTACTTGATTACAATCAAATTTGGTTGGTACGCATTCGTTCTGGCCCTACCTCTGCAATCGAATTTCGTGGATCGCACAGTGAGCTATTGCTGCTGCAGTCTAGGTCGGGCTGAGACCAACGATCGCTGGCCTTAAAACCCACCAAGGCTGCCATCTGGGCAGAAGCCCAGATGGCAGGATCTTACGATAGCAGCTGCAGGAGAAGGTTGACAGGCAACAAAGACAGTGAAGGACAAGATATCTTGGACAGCTGCTGTGCTGCAGGCTGCCAAGTCCTATTAATCAATGATGCCCCATGGCCAGTTTCTGGCTCGGTCACTTTCTCAGGTCACGGCTCCCACCCCAACCTCACCCTCCTCCTTCGGATACTTTGAAGACAGGAAGAGCATTGTACCTGCACTGGGTTAGGAGGGTCTGGACCAGCAGCTGCTATGCTTACTCTTTCGCCCGAGAGATCCCTCCTGTTCCACTGCGATCAGCCAAGCAGACCTTTCGATCCACTGCGGACAGAGAGCGTTTATATGGCCCTGCATGGATCCTTTTCGGCAGCGGGACTCTGCTTTGGCCTATGAGCGTAGCCTGGTCTGCAGGAGGGGGTACGCACCGGCCTGGGCAGAGAGAAGGGGCTGCTGCTGCCCCAACCCACTAGACAGGTTCGCCGAGGTTGCAGGCGACAGGGTCTCTCAGGAGAGCCGACACTGCTTCGAAACAGCGCTGCAAGGGGCTCACTGTCCATCGTGGGTCCACCGAAGTCGGCACAGAGCTGCTGACTACGAGGAAAAGTTACCGCTCACGGCATACAGTTCACGGCAAAAGTTGCCACCAGCTCTTTGTAGTTGCGGCTTCACGGAGTACACGGCTTCACAGAGTTCACACAAGGCCACTGACCGGACCTTGCAAGCTAAAGCATTGCTGGCAAGCGATGTGGGAAAATGATTAGGGAATAGCTTGGCGTCATGAAACAGCTGCACCAGCGATTTCTTGAACTGATTGCACAGTAACTCAGCTACCGCCGGCACCACTCTGCCAGCCGGACCCGCAGCGCAAAGTGAACTGATTGCCTCGACTGGGCACCTCCATCGGGAATCTCTTTGCACTGGCGGCTGGCCGTGAAACAAGGAGCTCAGAGAACTAAACTTAGCATGACACCCGGTAGCTTCAAAGATGTCTGCGGCACAAAGGTCAACTATACTTGCGATAGTAAGAAAACCTGCATTCTCACGAGCCATGCCTCAGCTGAGAGCTAGCTTTGCAATCGAGCCCGCCCATGGTCTCTCCCCGATTTTCGAATGGCATTCCGATGTTATGGCCACCAATATTCAAGGTTAAGCAGACTGCATCAACCGTGCCGTGAGAAGACAATCTGCTCATGAGCAGAGAGCGGCGAGGGCTGCATGCAAACGCTCACGAGAGCACAGAGTAAAAAAGGATATCTGTCCCTGAGCTGATTGCTCTCCGAGTCGTCCTCGACGTCTAAAATCACATGATGCAGCGGCTAGCCGTGCAAATCACAACGAGGCGCTTGCAGCAACACGCCCAGCAGCAACACAAGCTTTGCAGCACAGTGTGGTGCATCACTAGCGATTGCATCCGGTGGCTGGGGCCGCCGATCAGATCCAGACAGACATGTAAGCA
Source organism: Cristatella mucedo (assembly GCA_009760855.2). Taxonomy (NCBI): domain Eukaryota; kingdom Metazoa; phylum Bryozoa; class Phylactolaemata; family Cristatellidae; genus Cristatella; species Cristatella mucedo. The sequence goes on from WPIO01000013.1 coordinate 2,405,425, forward strand.
TACAGCAGGTTGCGTGAGCAGCTGCCCATGCACGAGATTGTAGAATGCAGGATGCAAAGAGTGCAATCCCCCAACATATGCACACACAACCAGGCGATCACTGCCTGCTGCTACCCAGGCAGACTTCCGCCAATCGCGCCGTAAGATGACCGGTCGGACGGGAGGCGTCGATGCAAACCAAGCGGCTGGGCCATCCCATCCGCCTCCAGCCAAAGGCAGCTGCTGCACCGCGGTCGGTTGGCGCGGTCACATTCGCGCTCGCGCCATGCTCTCACCCTTGACGGGCCGATGCGCAATCAGATGGCTGAGGCCCGCTATCCAGATGTTGGCCTCGTCAGGCGAGCGTGCCACCAGGCTCAGGCTCTCGTACTTGTGGCCGTACACGATGGAGAAGGTGCATTCGTCCTGCGCGTCCACATCCTTGGAGCTGCGCTGCAGCTCTGAGCTGAGGCCGTGCTGCAGCTCCTTGACCGATTCGACCAGCACTGCGACGATGAGATGGGGCCACGTGACGATGCGCCGCCGAGCTCGCACAAGTGCAAGCTACCATGCGTGCACAGTTCTGACTGGGGCTTCAAATCAGGGAGGAGCGCCAATCGGCTAGTAAGCTATAGGGTGAGTAACGTGAGCACCCTAGACCTGCAGAGGAGGAAGCTTCAGCAGACAGACACCGAGCAGGATGTCCATTGTTGCCGAGTCCTTGCAGAGCCCTGCCCCATGTGGGCCAAAGTTAGACTCTCATCGGCATAATACAGCATGTCACGACAGGCTACCAGCCTCAGGCGTTGGTTCTTTCACCACGACTGCTGAGCAGGTATTCAATTTGTGGCCAGATACATATACATACGTCAGTTCGTGTACCAGTGAGTCTCCCGTGACACCTGCCTTTACTGTCGGCTGCTGCTCGACTTCACAATCCCTTTCAGCTCTGTTCCCGCAGGTGGGGACCCACCCCTCCTCCACTCGATGGCCCATCTTTCCCAATAGCAGCACCTCCCGGTCGAAACAAGAGTGGACGAACCGAGTGCTACAGGAGTGATCCGGCCTTTATATGCACTTCTCGGTTGGCAGCTAAGAACTGCTGTGACACCGGCACACCACGCCCTTGGCCAAGCAAGCAAGAGACCGCTAATCCAGGGCAGAGGGCAAAGGAGCAGCAGGTGGCCATTTTGGAATTTCGGGCTTGCCAATGGCCAGACTGCAGCAAGATCGTGGCCGGCTTATCGGCAGCCGTGCCCTAGAACATCTGCAAATCTCGACAGCGACAAAAAAAATCGCTCGAGCATGCCTCTTCTGCCCATTGCAATCTCAGATGCAGGGCGCGGCGGTAACAAGAGCAACAATACTGCGTGCGGCGGCGGAGGCTACTGCTCAGCACGAGGCAGACTATTTGGGGGCCAGGCCTCGAAGTCTTTGACCGGCCGTGCTGAATCAGCCAAACGAAGCCTAGCAGACGACTCCCGCCATATCCTACAAAGCTGCATCTGTTAGCACAGTACGTTCATGCGAAGCCCACTCTCCCTGCCGCCTGGTATGCTCGCCCATGCCGATCTGCCTCACTCTAAGTCGCCTGGCCACCTAAATCGACGGCAGACCAGCCGACCAGCTCCGACAAGGAGTGTACTGCAACGGTGACTGTCGCTGGCAGAGGCCGCATGAAGGTGCCACACGCGATCTGTGTTCAAACTTAGTCAGCAAGAATGTAAAATAAAAAGCAGCAACTGCTCACCCTAAACCATTCATAAATATGGCAGCACAGTCATTGGCTCGCTTCATTAAGCATGCATAAATCGTACTTTTCAACATAGCTTTCATCCATTCTTGAGAGAAACTCTGACCACCCACCTCAGTTCATGCAGGTAGGGGTGCGAAGCACAAACTTTCACAAGCCACAGTCCTTTTTTCAAAACAGACGACCTGAGGCCATCTGCTGCAGAGTGGGCGCCGATAACGAATTCCTACTCATGCAAGAATGATCCTGAAACCTCTGGGTTACTTGTACAGTACACTAATCTATTAAGCTATTGAGAATACTCTTCATACAGCATTCAACATAAGGCATTAAAGCCGAGGCTTCAAATTTTCACTCACATGCTCAAGCCAAATCTCGGTGTACAGTGTGCATGATGTGTATGTTCATACTTGCAAATTTGGCGCAAAATGGGAGAAGGGAAATTAAATACATGTGCCAAAGGCTGTGCTAAGGTAAAATCACAAACACACACAGACACACACAAACTTACACACACACACACACACACACACACACACACACACACACAAGCATGCGAGCTCGGGCAGGTACACACCGAAACTGAATGCTCCAAAACGAGTTACACATGCCTCAGCTTGCAGATCAGGCAGCTGCCCAATCAAATTGGGTTACGAAACCGATTTCTGCATTTCACATACAGGCGCACGGTATGCAATCTTTTTGATATATCATTCGATGTGGGGTAGGGCACAGCAGGGCCTATTCCTACTGGCTGAGATGCCAGATGTTTCATTAGCATGACCTGGTGCCGACCAGCAGCTCACTGCAGCAGCAGCAGCAGCAACAGCACCAGCTTAGACAAGCACCAGGCCGATCAGGTCTGATGGCAGGTCAGAGATGGGGCGCACCCAGCCGGTCGGTACCAGGTAGCCTCGGTGCCTCCTCCCCTTCAACTAAGTCAACTAACACATGGTTATGTTGACTCTTGCGGCCATCATGACCAGGAGCAGCTTAAGTGCAAGCTAACACAAACGAAGAGAGAGACAGAGAGGGGAGAGAGAGAGAGTGAGGGCTGGCTGATGGAGCATTTGCATGTCAACTCAGGCACGCAGAATATCGACATGATCCCCAAAACAATCTACGAACTATCCTAGAGTGAAATTTCCTCTCGAGTATGCCTCGAATGGTGAGTAAAAAGCGAGGCTCGTGCTGTTTTCCTTCGGACGGCTGACCGTCGCAGGTGCCTGCAAGCAGCACCTCCGTGTGGAGGCCCGGGGAAGGGCTATTAGACATCACAATCGCAGGACCGATAGCTAGGACTTGGGCATAGCCAGGAAATCGTTCGGGGTGGGGGCTAGCGAGGGAGGGCTGAACATAGACCTAACCATCCAATCGCAGGCAGGCAGTGAGAAGTGGGAATAGGCAAGGGGAGCTTCAGCTGCCAGCAGCGCACCTCCTGCTGTGGCCCCGAGCTAGGATGTCGCGTTGCAGCGTGACCGTGCAGCAGCGACGAAGATGGCAACAGCGAAGAGCAATAGCGACTACGGCTTGGCCACACAGGCAGGTGCACCGCCTACTCGAAGGTGAGCCCCGCCCACTATCAGTCTCACAAAGAAATGCCAGCAGCAGAACTCTAAAGAAATTGACACACGTGGAGAACCAGAATCATGAGTTGACAGAATGGCCTTGCCCAGCTGAACCATTTTGCACAACAGCTCTCTACACTAATTATCTTGAACATGCAATGCATCGATTCTTAATGAGGCAGCAGTACACCGTACAAGAAACATTTGTATAGCCCTCTATTTCCGCATAACTTTGCACTGAACACCACTAGAGTACGCAGAAATACCACATGGGCATTTGGATCAAAAGATGCACGATGAACAAATAAGCTGACTTCGTAATAATTATAATGTACTTGATAAAGCGCCCTCAGAGAACTTCATCTCTTTCTAGGCGCTTTACATTTGCTGCAAAGGGAAATGCAATTGAATGGTAAGTAAAATCATGCTTGAAAAACAAACAAAATGAATAACATGGTTAGGGGTGACATGCACAGGGTCAGCATGCAAATGTGGTTAGTGGCAGTATGCACAGTGTCAGCAAGCATAAGCACGTGAAGGACGAATCACAGGGACCCACTAAATGCTGTCCTGAATAGGTGTGTTTTTAAGTTCCTTTTAAATGTGGTCAGGTCAGGGGATGTTCTGACGTAGGTCGGGAGGGAGCTCCAGGCTGTGGGAGCATACGAACTAAATGCACGGTCTCCAAAGGATTTAAGGGTTGTACGAGGTATTTGCAGACTGTTGGATTCCGAAAAGCAGGTGGTACGATGCTTGGCCTGATGGGGGAGTATGAGAGATAGGCTGGAGCGATAGAATGAAGGGACCTAAAAGTGAACGACAAAACCTTGAAGTCAATCCGTTGCTTGACTGGTAGCCAGTGCAGGTCGGCGAAAAGTGGATTAATGTGGCAACTGCGACGCTCACGACAGACAAGCCTAGCTGCGGAGTTTTGCACCAGCTGCAATCGCCTGATCGCACAAGCTGGTAGGCCAGTAAGCAGTGAGTTGCAGAAGTCGAGACGAGATGTCACGAATGCATGGACCAACTTAAACGTGGTATCCTTATCTAAACAAGCCCGAATTTTAGCAATATTATGAAGCTGAAAATAGGCAGATTTGACCGTGGAGCTGATATGGTCGTCTAACGAGAGGTCGCTTTGGAATATGACACCTAGATTTCGAGCTGATAATATTAGTATTATGTATATTCGTGATAATAATATTATTATGATATTCGTATAATTGTGTACACAATTATATCACACAATCATTGTGTTTATTCAACAATAAACTCGGAGGTTGTTTATCGAGTAGAATTGGGACATACTTCAGTCTTGGGTGCCGGTGGGGTAGGATGGAATGGGAAGGTGGAGCTCTGGTCGCAGGCAGGGGGCAAATGGGTGGCCCTGCCTGCCCCTGGCTGGATAGCAGCAGTAACAGCAAACTGTGGTATTACTACTTATTATTTGTATTGCTCACGGCAGATATACAGTATGCTCCACCAGCTGGTGTGCCTTCACTTCCAATGAATGAAAAAACGCCTGCAATTAGTATGATTCACAAGAATGATAAACCATGACAAAAAAAGAGGTGGGTCACAAACAGCACTGATTGAGAAAAAAAATGACACATGCCTCACTGGTATTTATCTTCGAGTAAGGCTATATTTACAAGATGTGGTTTTATAATGACAGTCTCTCAACGAAAACACCATCAAAGAAATTCGGCCACAATCATCAAATAGCATCACGAACATCGGAAGAGGCTCGAGGAGTTGGTCACGTAAAAATTTGACCCGTTACTCCAGCTCATCACAGAGCCATCGGTACAGCCAGGTTGGCCTGCCCTTTAGCGAGTTTTTCCTACAGGACTCGGGGAGCACATTGGCCTGCACCTTCTCGCTGCCCTAACATGCATAAGTCGCTCCACTGGCGGGACTAAGCGGCAGCAACAGACCGGTTGTGGCAGCGACAGCAGCAGCCCAAGAGTCGACCATAGACGGCCAGCTGGACAGCCGGTACCGTTCGGACACCAGGAGCGAGGCCTGTGCCATCATTTCCAAGCTGCTGGAGCAGAGGGGCTCGGAGGCATTGCCTGGCAGTGTCCAACGGAAAAGGAAAAAGAAACGTTTCTATTTGGCCTCCGGTCCAAGCCCGGCTAAAATGGGAGAAACCACGGCAAACAGCCGAAATCTGGCTCGAAAGCCAAGCACATCCAAAGTTGAGATTACCGTAATACAGAAATCCTGGCTACTAGTCAATAATGAATTGTCCGAAGGTGACACGTTTCAAAATACCTTTTGTTACTTGAAAACAACTGAATGCGATTTGAAGTAGAAATACGATGGCAAGTGTACCAATGCACAAGTATACAGGCATACCAATCGGCAAGGGCAGGCAAGTGCGGCATGCGAGCACAGTAGGGCAGCAGTATGAGAGCATACCTACGACATTGATTCAGACTCAAGTCTCCCAGTAAACACGTGCAACGTGCCTAAAACGACTGCTAGCAGCAGAGCGAATTAGGCTAGAAGGATAAGACTCGGAATTATTCACCACCATTCACTCCCACAGCCTGCATACTGCTTCTGGAAACAGGAATACCCATCGAGTAAGTACTACCTGGGTCTTTGCCCAGAAGTATGATGGTCGCACTTCAAGACCTAGATCGTGGATTTTGAGTTCTGCTGCAGGCAATCTTTCAATGCTCACTGCAAGTGGGTGAGGTGATAGCCACGGCTCTTCGGAGGCCATATAAATGAGGCTGTTCCATCATCCGACCTTTACTTTACCGGAGCCTAGTAAGGATACCCCCCAAACAACGTGGCTTAACGGCCGTGAACAATACAGGCTGCCGTTGCACACTCGTGCACTTCCACCAGTGCACCAATAACACACCGTGCTCACATGTGTACTCGTCTTCCAGCACATATACACATACAGTCTTACCATTATTTCAGCACATCGCTTCGGCTGCTTGTTAGAGCTGAAGATAGCCGACTAGCAGAGAAAAAATAGTGCCTGTTACTACATGCCCAACATTATGTGTATGTGTAGGCACCTGCTTGCCCTTGCATGTGTACTCGTGTGCGCGCATAACAGGAAAGCTGGCTTAGGGCGAAGTGCGATTAAACAATGATGATGCACTAGAGCTCGGCTCGAAGCTCAGCATGCTGCAAACACATGCAGCACGATACACACGCACCGAGTCCTGGGGACAAAAGGATGACAGATGGCAGCCAATAAGAGCAAAGCCGTGCAGGACCGATGACAGCTAACAAGGGTAGCTGAATGAGGGTGGAGCTGCCATCGCCTACCACGACCCCACGGTTTAGTCAGCTAGACTATTCTGGCCGACCAATCTGAGCTGCCGGCATGCTGCAAACCGGATCTCCAGGTTTGCCAGCCAATGCCGCCTCTCCAGCTAAGCCCGTGCTGAACAGAAGGCAACAGGGCACCACGAGCAATTGACAGGAAACTGGCAATCAAAGAAGCTGTCATATGTTGACAGGACACCAACAAACCGACAGGCAGGTCGCAAAATCGACCAGACACAGAAAGCAGCAGTGTGCCAGCCAGCTAGCTGCCGGCAGGCCCTCCCCCCCAGCGCCCCCTTACGAGAGTTCGGGCTTCTTGCTGCGGCCTCAGTGCAGCAGCAGCAGCAGCAGCAGCAGCAGCAGCAGCAGCAGCAGCAGCAGCAGCAGCAGCAGAGCAACCACATCGAGTCGGCAAGCCCGATGAAAACACAGATTCGAGACCACAAGCACAATCCGGAGCCACGGTGCATCATATGAGTGCAAATGCAAGCAGCACCAGCTGGTGCATCAGGAAAGTTGCGCAGGGCACTCGACGTTGTGTCTGTCTGAGGGCTGCTGCTGGCTCCTTCGATGATGCTGCGCTAGCACACGCAGCAGCTCGCCAGGCTGTGACCAGATCCGCAAAGGAAAGGAGCAGCTAAGCACACGGCCACACTGCCACAGGCCAGCGTGCATGAAGGGTGCTCACGTGCACACGCGCGCGCACACACACACACACACATAACAAACACTTGCACATGCGGGTGTGTGCACACAGGCACACGCATGCACACAGAACATCAGCTCATCACAACGGCTCTACTGCTGAGCCAGACAGTTTCAGCAGGCAGGGACAGGGCTGGCTATTACCGAACCATCACTTGCCATCATCCACCCCCCCCCTCCCCGTGGGAGAGATCAAACGGCCACAACTGCCAGCTATCATGCATGTAAGTCAACTCCAGACGAATAGCTCTGCAGGAAGGCACGTAAGTGACAACGGTGGCTGAAGGCACTGCGTACTAGCCAGGATGACCAAGCGACACTATCCAGCCCCTAAAAGATGCCGACGACGCGACAGGCACAGGACCCTAAGGGGCACCCGGCAGCGGTGGCAGCCTCTCGGGCTCAGCAGGCCCCAGTCGGATGCTCCTCTTCGAGTGCAGACGAATGCATAAGTATACATAAGTCATTTGGATTGCGCCCCGAGAAAACTTAGTCTCTATCCGAGCGCTTTGCATACACCGCAGGGCGCGAGCCCACAATCTCGTGGTCGTGAAAGGCAAGCACCTTGCACTTGGGTAAAAACCAGGGTCGAGCTTGCTGCTGTCGCTTGCCTAATTGTTCAGATCCATTGGGGAGGAGGAGGGGGCGGCAGCAGCTGGCAAACCCACTGTCTGACAATTCGAGAGCAAAGCGCTTGCCTTTGCCCACCCCCCCACCCCAGCTAATCAGGCCATAACGAACAAAAAGCTTCCAGTGCTGGGAAATAGTGGTTCGGCTGGCAGTACCTCGAGCAAGCGACTGACAGTCAAGCCCTCGAAGGTCTCAGCCGGAGCAGTCGACACTGCGCTTGATTCCACCAGCTTGCTTGCCGTCTACAGTCGACCCGAAGCATCTCAGCTGACGGATAGCACAGATCTCTGTGTGAGCCGCTGGGCAATCGAATCTGCACGTACTGCCGCCGTATGCTTATATCCTTCCTCTCGAGCGCCGTCTTTCGCGCCGATTGACATGCATCGATGTGAACGGTCAACCTTGTGCACGGCCAACTACTAGGGTCACTTAGGGTCAGCTTCCTCTGCCTTCCACGACAGACTTTGATAATACTCTGAGCCAAATTAATTCTTTTGCCGAGCTCGCTAGCTGGGGAGCCGATCCCACCCAAGTTTGACCGTGCAAATGCAGCTTAAGAAATATAAAGCTGCAAGGCGAACCGAGCAGGCCAATGACAAAAGCCATACACGAAACGTCAACCAGACAGACAGGGGGTCATCAGACGTGAGCTGGGGGAACATGCTTGTGCAGCGTTTCCGAGAGCTCTTTCGGTGGCTGCACTGCTGCTGCATGCAAGGTCGAGCGCACTTCGTCCGTCGAAGCCACGTTCTGCCCTGCTGCACAGTACTGCTGCCAGGCACGCTGGAGCCAGGCACGCTGGCCCAACCCGCTCTGCCATCTGCCCTGCAATGTGCAACATATCTAGCCGCCGAAGCCATCGCAGCAGCAGCAGCACCGGCAGTAAGCTGGAGGCCTGAACAAATCGAGCCACCTCAGCCAGGCAGGCGCCAGCCTACACTGCTGGCACTGTCCTGGACTCGGCTGACACTTCCACCGCCATTCACCGACACTCTGGCAGCAGCTGCCGGGGCAGCGGCAGACAGCGTAGCTGCAGCAGTGACGCTTGGCGCTCTCAGCTGCCGCCGACGCGCAACGAGAGAGAAAGGAGGAGAGAGAGAGAGAGAGAGAGAGAGAGAGAGAGAGAGAGAGAGAGAGGAGGGCAGTTCGAGGTTGGGCGGCGGTTCTGGCAGCTACTGACGCCGAGCAATTAACTAGGCAGCAGCTAATTCCATAGGCATGGCAGGTCTAACCAATTAATCAACAATGCTGCATGGAGGCTCCCCGAGCTCTCGCATGTGGATGAATCGCGAAGGCCACCGGGCAACTAAACCGCCAGATATGGGGCCGAACTTCGACCGAGCGCGCGAGAGGATCGCTGAGAATCCCAACTATCAACTGCTGCTGCTGCTGCTGCTGCTGCTGGGAATGTCTCGGCCGGCTGTGTGCCACCCCCCTGCCCCGAGACAGCTTCGATCGCCTCCCTTTGATCTTCTTCAGCCGCTAGCTGCGCCTAGGCTGCTGCTGCTGCTCACACCGTCATAGACGTGCCGAGCAGCACGACCCGCTGGGCAGTTTAGGCAGAAGTGTGCAGCTCGAGTAGCTTGACGTCACCAATTCTCTGCTGCAGCCGGAGCTGGCACTGCCCCTCCTCCCCTCCCCCTCCGGACGTCCAGCCGGAGCCTCCATCCTGCCCGAGGATTTCGAAAGCAACGATCCAATCCCTCAACGCTATCATCGTCGAGGCGTGCTTAGCTGCCGCTAGCAATTTCACATGGCCACACACACATCGACACCTCGAGACGATACGTCAATACTCGTCGCAAGCTGTCACGGTGGGCCGGGCAAAGTGAACATGCACACGTGCACACACGCACGCATGCACAAATACAGACGCGAACCTCGAGCCCTGTTGTACTTCTTTGAAGTCGGCAGCCAGCGAATTTCCCGCATGTCGTCGGTGAGGAAGTAGAACCTCTGAATGGCGCGGCCATTGCGTATCTTCTTCAGCTCGCACCCGGTTTGCATGTAGCGCAGGCAGTCGCCGGCTGCAACGCGGGCAAGGAGGGAACTCGACGGCGCTCGGCGGCGAACGCTCGCTCGCTCGCTCGGCCGAACGCCCGCCGACCGAACGGCGGCGACATCCGGCCGTCGGCCTCGCCGACGACCAGACGGACGGATGGAAGACCGCCGCCGGAGCAAGCGAGACGGCGCCTTCGACGCGGCCGACGCAAGGGGCCGGCCGCCTGCTGACTCGCCGGGCCGCCGAGCGCAATAGTTACGCGGAGCGCGCGGGCGGGCGACGGGAGGCGCGCGCCGGCTCCGCCGACGAAGGCCGGCTCGGCGCCGCACGCCAGTTTCGCGCGACGGCGGCGGGCAAGCGCGGGCGTCGCTCGGCCGACGGCGGCGGCGGCGGAGCGCTCGCCAAAAGGAGCTCACCGTTCGACACTCGTCTCTCCTCGGCGGACGTGTAAAAAGAGACGGACTTCTTGACGCGCGGCTTATCCTTGCACATGAGACTACTGCGTCGCGGCTTGGTCTGCATGTTGCCATTCACTTCGCTCTCGTCGCTGCAGCTGCTGGACCTCCCGAACGCCGCGGCGTCGTTGCGCTCCTCCGCTGCCATTATTTACCTTTGGCCGACTGCTGCGTACATGTTCGTACTGACGGGCGCGCCTGACCCGCGACCTCGCGGCTGGACGGGGCCCCCCAAGATCGCCGCGCCGGGTCAGGGATTGTCGGCCCCTCCTGCTCGCTTGGGGGGCTCGCTTTTGAGCTGCACGGAGAAACGTGTGATTAAAATTTAAAATCTTTAAAATTAACTAGCACTGGTCTCGTGGGGTCGCTGTCTTGTCTGCGTGTACGGTTTGCTTTGTCGCGCCACCGGTGGGTTCCGTATGACCCTCCGCCGGTTAGTTGGCCGCCGGCATGACGAAGTTAGCGCAGTGGGCGGCTTGCGGCTTCTTGTTCGTGTCGATTTGGCTCGCAGTCATCCTGCAAGGACGGGTGCCGGAGCAGTACACGACTCACGCGCTGCTGCTACCGGTCTACCTAGTCGGACTCTTTGGGCTTGTGTCGGCGGCTATAGTACTGTACCGTGTGGCCACCTTCAACGATTGCGTCGAGGCGGCAGCTGAGCTGCAGCATGAAGTAAACGAGGCCAAGTCTGCCCTGAAGAAGCTAGGCTTTGTCTCTTACGCGAGCATCGGTGAGCGTTAACTACAGACGACGCCTGGTCCCGAATCTTGGTCCCGGCCGCCTTTGTCGCCCAAATTTGGCTGCCGGCTCTCAGAGCAGACGACCGAGTGCGCGGGCGCGACGAAAATTGAACGACATTGCAAACGAAATTGCAGTGAATGATGAGACTCTATGCTGCTTTTCCGGTCCGGCGGTCCTCGGGATGTTCGGACTACGCGCTGGCGTTGCACCGGTGCGAGTTCTGCGGCAGCTCTCGCATCCGGCTCGTTCCACGTCAGTGCTGAACGCTATCGGAGAGCCGTCGGCCTGTTGTCGCTGTTGCTACCGGACGACGCATGGACTCCTTCGTTTAGTCTCTCGCGCTCGCCCGTACATCAAGCGTGCAGTCTTGTCGTGCTATCGATGGCCAGAGCTCGTGGTGTAGCCTGAGTGTCAACCAGGTTTCGCACGAGCGGCCATGCCAACGCTTAGGCTGCTACCCGGCCCCCATCGAGTGAGAGCAAGAGTTGCTCGTAAGATTGCGTCTGGACATTGGCGTCATGCAGGCAAGCGCGCCGGAGTTCAGTTTTCTATATCAGAGAGATTTTTAATCGTAGCTCATCCCTTTTGGTGTGCAGCTTTGCTTCCTTGCAGCTTTGCTTTAGTGGCGTTCGTGTCGTGGTTGCTGCTGAACCAGTGAAAGAGAGAACTGGAATGCCGGGGGTGGGTGGTAGGGATTGCCCTGGTGTGCTTGTTTGTGTTCGTCGGGCGCTAGGGCATCGAACCAAGCCCCTGTAGCAGCTGCTGCTTAAGTAGTTTGATCTCTGCTCTGGGCTCTGCTCTTGCTGTTGTGGCAGCCCACACATAGTCAGCCTGGTAGGACAGCTTCCTAATGAACATCAGAAGGCAGCCGGTTTATTCAAATATGTGGCATGCAAACGAGGTTTCTCAAGAAAGGGCAAAATTCCGATATGAGTATCTTGGAGGATGCTTTGGTTATCTTAAAGTTAAGAGTAAGTTTCATCTCAAAATGCAAGCTTTTTGTCTTCGTTATTTTTGTGTTTATCTCTTGGTCTCGATCAGTTTTGGCCGTGCTGCTTTCTGTATCTTTCGACTCATCTGAGTGGCTTTATGACATTATTGAGGCATAGTGGTTGTCTGCTGTATATAGGACTAGGACATTGGGTTTCCTTTCCGACAGATCTAGCACTGTTTTGATGGCATCTCAATATGCCTGGCGTGTGTGGACTGTATCTCAACATGCCTGGTGCATGTGGACGTGTTTATCATCGCGTCTAGCATTTTTCACCGGCTAGAAATTCTTCCCGAGCGCTGGAAGGCCTGCAGGTATGGTGCATGCTCGTAACCACGTGACAATTAGTTTGTGTAATGTTGGGGCTGCAGCATCATCGGCAACGTGCCATCGACGAAGTACAAGACCGGAGAGAAGATGACTGGAGCTGAAGACCAGATTGCCTAAGGAAGGCAACGGTGAAAATAGAAATGCTTGTATCTGTCAGCCAATAGTGACGACAGTAGTGCCAAAGAGTAGCAGAAGTAGACTGCTAGTTACACCGTGCAGTGTGCCTGGAGTTCGACACCAGCCTGATTCTAGTTTACATTATTCCCGGCCAGCACTCGAAAGTATGGACCAAAGTGGAGAATCGCATTTCACGAACCAGGCTGCTGGGTTTGAGTACTGCAATGGGTAATCTTTTTTTGTTATCGTCAGTACTTGGTCGATATGCTTCCTTTTCAGCTTGTATGAAGTGCTTGAAGAGAGATCTACTTATCGAGGTGGTTATATTGTAATGTTTAGCAAGGTCTGTGAATAGAGTTCCTGCCTGGTACCTGCATAGCCAAAGCACTTGTCGTTATGGTTTTGAAAAGATCGGACAGCTGTCTAAGGCTGCCACAGCTGCTGCTGTTGTGAGTTCTTGTAGCTCGCCCAATGGTTAAGGTGCTCGCCCTGACCAAGGTGTGGCCGTGGTCGTGGGCTCGAGCCCGTGGCATATATGAAGTGCCTGAATAGAGACTTAAGTTCTCTTAGGGAGCTATACAAATGAATTATATTAGGTCCGAGTGAAATTTTAGCCTTGCATCCTCGGTTCTACGGGAAGCCAAGCAACTCGTTCGCCAAGGGGGTGATTTTCTTAGGCCTTTAAGACTAATCTAGCACCATAGTTCGAACTAGCTGTACAAATGATGGTAGAATTTTTTTTTTAGTCCTGCAAAAATTGAGCAGTAGTCATCCAGCCATGTGTGAACCACAGAGCAAGTAAGATAGCCACGTATTGGCTAATTCCTGAGAGAACTAGATCGATTACTGGCATTTTAGCCGTCTCTGAATACGTTGGTCAAAAATTGTTGGCTGGAATGGTCGTCAAGGGTGACTTCATTGGACGAATTGATCCGTGGTTTAGTACGACAATAGCAGTAACTGGATTTGAACACTCGGCAGACTATAATGAACGACGCGGGCTTTATGGAGCCGAAATGTGGACGGTACTCTTGTTGTGCGAGAGCACCAAAATTTGCATAGTTGACATGCTAGTGCCCACACATGCTCCCTCTGTTGTCAGTTGTAACCCACCCAAATCTAAAGCGCCTTGAGAGGGATTGAGTTCTCTGAGGGCGCTTTATCAAGTGCATTATAATTATAATTATTATTATTGCTTTCTAGCTTACCGAGCCTTAGAGTAATTCGAATAACACGAAACACTTTGCCCAAGCAAAGCGTGTAGCTGGACATGGTTCAGTAATAGTTGCTTTGCCATTTCGCTATGCCTGTATGGGAAGACGCCACTTAAGCTCTCAGCTTGATCGCACCGTCCCAACTTAATCTGAATTCAGTTATTAAAAACTCAAGCGAAGTGATGTGCTCCAATCTGGCCTCCTGAACATGTAAACTCCCACTTTGATTGCAACTACTGTTTCGGCTAATCTTGGGATGGCCCCACGAAGTGCCTCACTTATGTCCAAGCGCCATTTCTTGAAGAGACCCTTGCGAGAGTTGAGATTAAAATTCCTTCTACAGAAGGTTCAACAATTGTTCTTACCTGGCCGCATACTCGCCGAGGTGGAAAGGCCTTTAGACAGGACACACTGAACGCCGGGAGTGGTCTATGGCTAGGACACAGCACATCCTTGGCTAAAATGTATGATACATTTCAGCCTGGGTCCACTGGATAATCGCATCTTCAAAAACAATGCGTTGTTTCAGTAGCTGCTCAAAGTAATATGGAAGTTCAGCTGATTCAAAAGCCTCACTCATTTTCGGCAGAAGAGCCTTAGCAGCTATCATTCCAGTTTGCAGGGCGTCTTCTGCACGACTCGAACCTTCGACCTGGGTAGTGAGGTGCAAGTACCTTACCCCCTAGGCTAAGACCAAGGGCTATACACAATTGTATTACATATAAGCGAATGTGAAGGACATGCCAGGCAGGCAATAAGGGAAAACCAACATGCTATTCGACTTTTCTTTATATGTAGCCTGGCAATGTCGCGATGTCAGTCTGAAGAGGGTTCCAAGCTTAGGTGCATGAACGCACTACCTCCAAAGGATCTTTTCATTTGGTTTCTTTTAGAATACCTGTCTTAAGATGAAAGCTTATGAAGATTTGGTTCCAGCGTGCTACGCAAAAGACAATTTGCATCATTATTTTCATTTTGGATAGAAGGCATAGCTTCACAAAGCTCAAGCTAGAGGAGCAGACAATTCGAGGGAGGGTCTAAGATTAAGTAGTTCAGATAGTTAAGTCGGGGAATGGAGTAAAAGCACCTGAAAGTCAGTGGCAGAGCTCGAAAGTCGATACTCTACGTCACATGTCGATTCCAGTACCGTTCTGAGAGGTGTGCTGTAAAGTGAAAGTTTGCAATGTTCTCAACAGCCAAACCTGGCTGCTGAGAACTGCTGACTTTCACACCATCTGCAAGCATCGTATTATACAATCAGGATCATGAGCAAGGAGGTTTACAGATCTCATCATCGTGCTTGCACCAATTTGGCAGCGGTACCCTTCTGGAAACAGGCTCCAATCTTTGCAATATCATATGCAAGCTGAAAGTAGGCAGACGAAATCGGAGCCGATGAACTTACGCAGCAAAAATTCCTTCAGGGACAGGCTGCCCAGATTCCACGAAGAGGCTACGAGAGATGCTGGCTGAGCCAATTTTGAAAGTGCTGCATCCCCATTACCATATGCCACTAGCTTAGTCCATAAGTATTAGGCAGTCTTGTTTTCATTTAATTTGAGCTTGCACTGCTGCCATTCATTTTCGAATGTCAGCAGTGCAAGTTTCAAGGTTGAGAAGAGTCGAGTTATCGGAAGGCAGGGAAGGATCGTAGCGCAGGTTGTATCGCGCATCATCTGTACTCCAATGAAAGCCAAAATTTGTTCTTGGCCGTGACACAGACAATAATGAGATCGTAGACCATGAAGAGAACGGGGTCTATAAAGGATTCCTACGGCGCCCCATACTTCGTCAGGCGACTACCGGTTGCCATAGTCCACACAATCTCCTGCCAAATAGGACCTAAATAACCAGATGTGGTTTTCGTGCCCAGGCGAGACGAAAGTCGAACAAAAAGAAGAACTTTTTAGGCAATTTGTCTAGCACCAAAAAAGATGCTGTTGAACTAGCAGATCAGTAGTGTACTTGCCCATCACGACCCAGGTCATGGATTCGACCCCTGCAATGGGCAATCTTGTATTGCTCAATGCAAGTAATAGTGATAGCCATTAAGGCTCTTCTACCTCTATGTGAGGGATAGCTCCGTTAAGGCTCTTCAGCCGCTATGTGTGAATCTTTTGAATCAGCTAACCTTTCAGGCACTTCACATATGCCACAGGGCTCGAGCCCACGACCTCAAGTCATCAAATGCATTCGTCTATGACCTTGGTGAGGGCAAGCGCCTGGCTTTGCTGGTTTGGCTAGCAGAGCTTCTTAACCTGGGATTCGTGGACCTCTTGGTGGTCTATCAGCGGAGACTGCAGGGGTTCCTGGATGGACTTTCAAAAGGACGTCCGTGAAAGTAAAGAATGCACATTTATATTCCCTATGTTGTTATCTCAAGTCGTTTCATCAATATATTCCAGATTGTATGCGTGAATTTTTGGTGAGTGAAGAAAACCAATAAATATGAAAAGTTGCATTGGATGCTGTGATGCACGTGCAGATAACATACAATCTTCATTGGCATCAGGTTTTGACTACTGAAATAGTTTTCCATTCGAAGAATTCAGTAGTGATTTCCAAAAATTGTTAAGCTATTCAATGGAAAAGCATGGTTCACGTGCGATCTCAAGTTTTGGTGAATGATCTCAACAGAACAAGCTTAAAAAATGTTGGCTTTCCAAAGTAAAAGTCTTGAAACCCTTCAATGAACTTCAAGCGGTCTTCTTGTCTGTCGTGAGCATCGTAGTTGCCACATCACACCACTTCTTGCCGACCTGCACTGGCTACCAGTCAAGCAACGCTTCAACTTCAAGGTTTTGTCGCTCACTTTTAGGTCACTTCATTCTTTGGCTCCAGCCTACATATTAGATCTTCTGCCCTACCAGCCTAAGCATCGTACCACCACTTTTCGGAATCCAACAGTCTAAAAATACCCCGTACAAACCTAAAATCCTTTGGAGACCGTGCCTTTAGTTCATATGCTCCCAAAGCCTGAAACTCACTCCCGACTTGCATCACATAATCCCCTGACTTGACCACATTTAAAAAGATTTAAAATGTACTTATTTGTGACAGCTTTTTGTGAGTCCTTATGATTCGTCCTGTTTGTGCTTATGTGTGCTGACACTGTTACATGCTTCCACTAACCACACTTGCGTGCTGACCCTGTGCATGCCACCCCTAACCATGTTATTCTAGTTTTTGGTTGAGCGTGATGCCACTCAGCACTCGATCGTGTTTCCTTTGCAGCAAAAGTAAATCGCCTAGAAAGAGATTGAGTTCTCTGAGGGCACTTTATCAAGTCTTGTTGTTATTATTATTATTACTATTAAGCAGAAGATTTCCCTTTTTGAAAGAAAAGGAAAGCCTGTTCTAAACAAAATGGCAGCCAGCAAGAATTTATTTATGACGATATTTTGACCCTGTGAAAGGGGTTATTCTTGCCATTCAAAGCCAAGGAGAGTCACCAATATGGATGCTGCTAAAAGATGGCAAGATTTTCTCACCAAACTGCCACCGAGGAAAGTCATACTGGGACAATCATGCAAAAGCACTAAACGAGACACTCAGTGCCACGAATTAGTGGGACCTCTGGCTAGTTATAGGCATTTAATCATGCAAAGGCAAGCACTCTCAGCATACAAGAACAGAACAGACAAGTTCAGTGCCGTGAACGATGCAAGGTCAATAAAGGTGGTGACAGAATCCAGGAGTCAGTTCCAAGCATCCAAACTGAAGGCCCGATTACCAAAAGATTTAAGTTTAGTGCAACAGACGGTGAGACTACTGGAACCGAGTAGCAGGTCGCGCGTGAGTACACAGGAAGAGCAAGTAGGTTGGATAAGTAGGCGATAGTGCAAGCGAATGCAGCAACCTGCAAGACAAGACAGATATTCTTTAAGTCGATCCGTTGCTTGATAGGAATTGATAGGCAGCTTGTGAAGCTCAGACAGAAGTGATTTGGCAGCTACAATGAGACGGCAGACTAGACGAGCTGCCGAGTTTCCTTCCACTTGCCGACGATTAAGGGCAATGTTCGGGAGTGGACTCCAAGGATAAATTAAGGGTCCTGGATAAAGCCAATTGCAGCAATCTTGATGCAATGTCTCAAAGCGTGAACTAGTTTGGCTGCAGTACTCTTCTCTAAGCTGGTCCTGATTTTGGCACTGTTCCTTAGCTAGAAGTAGGTCGACTTGACAGTGGAAGTAATGTACTTGTCCAATATGCTTGAATTGAATGGGACTTGAGCTGACAGCACTGCGGAAGAGGCTCGGCTGACCAAAACAGTATCGTGTTCCGACTTTGGCCTGTGCCTCGATCCATTTCAGGACTTTCTCCCTTTCTCTCTCTCTCTCTCTCTCTCTCTCTCTCTCTTTCTCTCTCTTTCTCTTTCTCTTTCCCTCTCTCCCCCTTTCTCTCTCTCTCTCTCCCTTCCTCTCTCTCTCTCTCTCTCCTTTCCTCTCTCTCTCTCTCTCTTTCTCTCAGATGAACGAATACAATCACATCTGCCAGAGGGTTCTTGAACCAGGATGTCGGACTCCACTGGCCGTGAAAGTTACTGCTAATGGTAGTGGCGCCATCGTGAAAGAAGGGGGAACCCAATACGATTAGTCCGGTTCGTGCTGCGAAAAGTCTACCACATTTTCACATCGGTTGGCCGCCTGATATTTGCATTCTCACCGTATAAAACCGGTAAATAAAAAACCGCAATGTACCACGCCTGAGCAGCTGGCAAAAATGTAAGAGTTTGTGGTACAACCCTATCTTGGCTGCTTCTATGCACCTGTGCCACCTTCTGCACCATTTTGTTGCTCGCTACATCACCTTTGTCTGTCACGATCGTTATAGAAGAGTCCAGCTGCCTTCAGATCAAGTTATCTGCACCTGCTTGAGTGCTAAGATAGTAGTGCATTGCATAAATAGTGCATTGCATGAATGCTCTAGGCAATAAGTGCTCTTATCGTCGACAGCTTCGGCTACTTATGCTTGGCAGGCAAGGCACACCTGACTCGTTGCTTTGGCAAACACACCACCCCTGAGGCATGTAATTGAGGCTAACAAGTCTAACGTTTACCTGCTCCCTCTTACCGATTGCGTCACTGCATCGGCCTACAGTAGAGCCTGCTGTGCAGCATAAAGTGTGGTGCTCAGTGCTTCGCCGAGTGGTGCGGCTAGGCCACCGGCTTGCCTCCGCTGTCTCTTCTTCAGCGGTGTCAGCAGGTGTGGAGAAATCGGATCCGTTAGTGGGGAATTAGCTTCACTCAGGCACATTCACGCCAGCATGCAATCGGCAGTGGAAGTTTGGCTTCGCCGATGCTAAGCCGAGCAGCACTCTGACAGCACTCGTCCCGTGGATGAGCAAAGGATATTGACCAATGAGAGGAGAAGAGATGCTGGTCGAAGCGGAGCCAGGGCGCCATTTGCCCTCCTATATCGAGGTGGCGAACTGGGTCGCCCCCTATTCCTATGCCCCCCCCCCCCGATCGTCACCAATGACAAAATTATATCCTACTTCCAATAAGCACTTAAGATTGTGAGCTATCATGTTTTATTACTTGAGGGTCGTGCATGAAAATCTTTCGGGTCTCCCCTTTCCCAGATGAATTACATGGCTCCACCTCTAAGTGCAGGAACAGGATCTCTGTAAGGAGAAGGGCCTGCCTCCCTCTCTCTCTCTCTCTCTCTCTCTCTCTCTCTCTCTCTCTCTCTCTCTCTCTCTCTCTCTCTCTCTCTCTCTCTCTCTCTCTCGTTGGTCTTATCTATCGCAGTAATTGTTTTGTTAGTCAAATGCAGCGGATTCAACAGCCTCGTTCATGTACAGACTGAGGAGCTTTAGAGGCTGTACTGCAGCTTCCAGCATATCGGTCGCCTGCTGCAGGGATCCATCCCATGTGACTTGTGAGCACTCCGCTGCCAGGCTCTAGTTAGCATGCCAGCCACGACCCGAGTGGCACGGCAGTCGGAGAGCTCGGTTAGCACAAGTGCTAATTTTCTGAAACAACTCTTTTGCCGGAGCAAGTCGCTGGACCCGTTGCCAGTTGGTTTCGTTCAGCACATCATCGCCCGACCGACCGACCGACCTGGGCTGCCCTGGCTGCCACTTGGGCCAGTGGCCATTGGTACAGTGCACATTGAATCTGACCTTTGCTACTTGGCTGAGCAGGCTTCACTAAAAGAAGGCGCATTCTCGCCCGGCCTCTGTTCGTTTCGGCTGCATTATGTGGATTTCCCACTCACGGCAGTCCTAGCCGAAAACATTTTTGAAAATCTGCTGATGGTCACCGGCGCGCACGCTTCGACTGACGAGAGCGGGCATGACGGTTCACCGCAGCAGCTAAGCAGCTGCTGCCAGGAATGCAAGTGCATGTGGCTTCCGTGCCGGGGGTGGGAACCTAAGACCTAAAGCGATTAGCCATTAGCAACGACAGTGAGGCCGCGTGCATGCACGCGGCCTCAAGTGATCCCCACACGAGTGCGAGCATGTTCCGGTGCCCTCTCTAGTGCTGTCATAAAGTAAGCACGGCGGAATGGCATTAGCCGTTCGACCGCTTATGAAGAGTCTTCACGGTTCATGCTTCGATCTATGAACCTGGTCCTCTCAGGCCCGGTCGCTCTGGTTCCTTCGTGGCCAATCGGCTAGCAGATGACGGCTCCGAGGGCGATGCTGGGCTGTCCGAACGTCCTTAGTTAGTTGTGGACCTATGCACTGGCTGTCGTTGCCTTTGTCGGCCATGCTGCTCTGTTTGGCTTCTTGATACAAAGGAGCTCTCGAGCAAGACTTCAGTCAGGCCGAAATCGATCGACAACGAGCAAGCAAGTGAGTATATTCTTCTTTAAATTATAAAACGCTACTGGATCTCAAGAAGCGGTGCGCACTGCTGCTGGCAACGCTCCTCTGGCAAAGCCGCATGGTCCAGCGAATCAACACACCGGCATAACGCTTCGCGTCAGACCGGGCGTCGATGACCGACGTCCGCTCATCACCGAGGTCGGTCAGAACCCTGCAGGGGGGGGACCTGTTCGAGCACGCCCCAGCAATGGGGCCAAAACTACGAATCGCGCCTTGTGCGACAGGCTCCTTCGCTCGAGCTGGCGAGCTTGCCCGTGTGAGCAGCACACGTGCTCGCACCAGCGCCGCCATCAACCGGGCACGACAGGACGGCTACCACCGTCCCGTCAACGCGCGAGTGCAGCCGAAGCGGAAGGCAGGACCTCCATGGGAGCTCCACGGCCGATCGCTGCTGCAGCCCGGCAGCCGGCCGGCCGGCCTGCATGCCCACCGCTCAAAGCGCGGCGGTCGCAAGACGTGATCACGCGGCGTGGCGCGGTGCAGCTGCCGCTGCCGCCACCGACGTCCCACTCTGCGACGACAACGACGGCCTACTTGAGCACGCTGGGCTTGGGCGGCAGAGCGGTGGTGCCGACGCCACCGCCACCGGGTGCGACGGGCAGCTGCCGCCGCCGCATGCGGGCCGGTCCGGCGGCTGCAGAGGTGACTATCATAGCCGAAGCCGAGCCCGATGAGGCGGAGGCGGCCGTCTTGGACGACCGGTCGAGCACCGGCTTCTCGGGGCTTCTGAGCTCGGCGCGCACGACAGGATTGTCGCGGTCGATGAACTTGGGCCGCGACTTGTCGTAGTCCGGCTCCATCCTAGAGAGCAGACGAAGGGGACATGTCGATAGAGCAGGTGGACGAGCGCCAGGCCACGTGACCGAGCCGAGCACGACACGATCAGGGAGGAAGGGGGCAGCTCGCCGAGGCCGGGACTCGCCCGAGGCCGGGAGCCCAGTGGCATGCTGCCGTGCTCGCGAGGAGAGAGGGAGAGAGCTCTCGCCTGCTAGAACCGCAGGGTGGCAGATGTTCGCCGGTGGCCGGCTTTCAGCAGGACATTGCTTGCAGGACAGGCTTGCATTCTCATGGCCTGCCGGGCCGTGCTCGGGTCACGGGCAGCGGTTGTGTAACTGCTGAGTGTAACTGCTGAGTGTAACTGCTGAGTGTAACTGCTGAGTGTAACTGCTGAGTGTAACTGCTGAGTGTAACTGCTGAGTGTAACTGCTGAGTGTAACTGCTGAGTGTAACTGCTGAGTGTAACTGCTGAGTGTAACTGCTGAGTGTAACTGCTGAGTGTAACTGCTGAGTGTAACTGCTGAGTGTAACTGCTGAGTGTAACTGCTAAGTGTAACTGCTGAGTGTAACTGCTGGTGTAACGGGCTGAGCTGTAACTGCTCTTTGTTAGCACGTCTTCAGCAGCGGCAGCCTTGGCACAACAGCAGCAGCAGGCAGAAGCGAGGCCAAGGACCCAAACAGAGGCATCTCCGAGAGGCATGAGCAGTTAGCACGGCTGATTGTAGACATTTCGAGCAGACCCCATTAGGCATTTTCCGGTGCACCTATTAAACCCAGCCAGTGACGTCCTTGCTGCATACTGCTTCCACACACTCGGGCACCTTGAGAGACCGCTTTACTGGCATCCCCAAATCGTCAGCGTGGGCATGGCACGTGGCATGGCAGAGGCCGTGCCGAGGTCTGAGGAAGGCTATCAATAACATGCTGCAGAGGCACATGCTGAATCAGCTGCTGCCGCTGGACGACACAGAACACCCGGAAGCAGGGCATCCGAAGAGAGGAAGCAGAAGGAGAGAATCGACAGAGAAGGGGAATTGCACTGAAGCAGGCAGTCGAAGGCTCGGTCTGCCTTAGTCAGAGTCGGTCTGCCCTTGTGCAATTCACTTAATGAGGCTCTTTTGCTCATTCAGGCGAGTTTATGTCTAGTGGCGCCGTCTAGTGGTGCTCAGGCACCGCCGCTGCCAGCAGCAAAAATCGGCAGTCTGCCGAGTTCTCGCTGCCACGCCTGCCACACGACGTGCATGGGTGCGCGTGTGCCCGGACCACTTGGCCATCACCCTCGACCGGTCTGGTCCGGTCACGTGTCGAAGCAGAGTGTTTCCATCGTTTGGCCGCATCGTTCTTGTCCTACTGCAGCCTTTCTTGCTTGCGAGGCCACGCTTGTCGCTGCAAGCGCTCCACGAGCGCGCCCGGTGCAGCGGCTGCTGCTGACTACCCTCCATTGCGCCAGTCCTCAGCTCGTCCAATCCTGCCTTGGCGGCAGAGCAAGACATTTCAGCCATAAGCATTCGGCCGCCAAGAGCAATGTGGGGCATTGGTTGCTTTTAAGCAAGAGTTGCTGGATTCAGGAAAGAGTCAACTGCTCAAGTGTCTGCCTGCCGTACGTACGGCTGACCGGTGGCACAGCTTGCATGCAGCATTGGGGTGGGAGGGGCTTTTAGAGGGCCTGGTGGGGGCTTGCCCTGACCGAGGTCAATGTGACTGTATTTGATGGCCGAGATCGTCGGCTCGAGCCCCCTCACAAATGTGAAGGGATTAAGGTCTCTTGGAGAACGAATAAAAATAAATACGAATAAAACAAAAATTCAAAACTCTCTCGACGCCGAATGTCTATTGTCGAACGAGCATCGGTGCACCATCGCATAGCATCTGAAAAGCGATGATCCGTCCTTCGAGCGTTCACGCCAGCAAGGGGGAGGGGGCTCGGCAGACAAGACGTCCGGAGCTGAGAGGTTTGCAGAAATAAACTGGGGCCAAGATGGTGCTGGCTGGACAACAACGGAGCATCTGAGCATAGCCGGCAGAGGTGGGCACGATGAAAATGACCCGCTTCTGCTCACTGCTGCTGCTCGCTGCTGGTACTGCGGCTGGTGGCACGCACCTAAATTTCTCGTAGCTGATGGGTGCAGGCACAGGTCCAGAGCTGGGCCGTGCAGCGCCACTGCTGATGCCACCTGCGACACGGTCCTTCGTCGTTCCGTCGTCACGACTTGACTCGTTGGCGGCCGGTGCCCTGCGCTCGCCGGTGCTGCTTCCGGTGGCGGTGGCAGCAGCGGCACCTGCGAAGTGCCTCCTGCCGCCAGGCCGAGGCTGCTTCTCCGGTGGAGCTGTAGCGAGTGGGGTGTGCACGATCGCAGCTGTCGATGCAGTGCGATGGCTTCAGCCGAGCGCTTTGCTGCGCGCTGCCGCCGCAGCTCATCGCCGAGGCTGCTGCTGCTGCTGCTACTCACTCGGCGGTGTTACAGCCATGGTTCGGCTGAGCGCAGCTGCTGTGGTGGCAGGAAACGCGATGCCTTCGGACAGCGAGGCCGGAGACGGTAGGTCGTCACCGACGACGTCGTCAGGCGTTGCTGTCACCTCCGACCGCGACCGGAAGCCGGAGTCGGCCTCCTCGGGCAGGAACGCCTCGTCGGTGGTGCGGCAGCGACATGGCCGCGCTCCAGAGATGGCTCGATTGCACCGGTCGCACAGTGCGGCGTCGTCGTCGTCTTCGTCCTCGAGAATGGACTCCTCGTAGTCGATCTTGAGCACTTGAGGTGCTCGAGACGCCTCGATCTTCTTGTGGATCCTGCGAGACAGCGGCCGGCGGCAGCTTTCGTCACCAACTCCGAATAGTATGGACGATCACTTAAGAGCGCAGTGGAGAGAGGGCAGAACTGGTACGACTGAAGTGCAGAGCTGGTCCATTGCGCGGCATTGTGGCCTCGACGAGCGGCTCGACTTTGGACGGACGTGTCGCACGGCTGCTCGATGCACCTTCCCCTCGAGCAGGATCATACCGCCCCCTCACGGTGGCGCTGGTCGGTCCCACGCGAACTCTTCTGACGCGGAGGCGCCTCTCGCTCGCCTTATCGGGCCACCCTGGCGTTCCTTTTTCCTACGGCCAAGGTGGGACTGAACTTCGGGCAAGGTCGCGACCCAGCCGACCCAGACTGGCTTTTTTCTTGCTACACATGATGACTTGGTGTATGAGACTTTGCTTCCCAAGTGAGCACCTGTGCTACCGATAAATCGCTAGGTTATAGATTTCAATTTATTTTTCCTTTGGATAAATGTGACGTCTTTCGAATCCCGTAGGACAAAAAGATTGCAGCTTGGTGAGTGCAATGCTGTGATCTTCGTACCCTTGCATGTCAACCTGCTTCGCACAGCTACGAGCACACTAAATTTGCTGAATCGGCATAGCGTAAAAGCAAATGGATTGGACTTGCTGTTCCGATTTGCAGCAACTCAAGTGTTCGAATGTCTCCTCGTGGGCATATGCTCAGTTAAGAGATCTGGGCGTTGCAATTCATACCCACAAACTGTCTTACAGTAATACAGACAAGACTTGATGGTGAAATGACACCAAATATAGGAATGTGATATTTATCAATCATGCTTGAAAACTTGCATGGAGACTCACTCCTCCTTCTATTGTGGGTATTAGTTAAAGATCATTTCAAGGACCTTAAGAGAAGGGGCTGAATGATAGAGGTGTTTGCCTGTTTACAGCCAAGTTGAGTGCTGATGACCTGAAAGTCATGCCATAGAGTGATGATTCCGCACGTTTTGAGTCAATTCAATGAAGAGAAAAGTGCTAGATTTTATTTGTATTCAGTATTTATTTTATTTTATGTATTTGTAATCAGCTGGTATTTATTTATTTATAACAACTGCTCTGAAGACGGCATCTAGAAAATCTTCGGCACATGGTTATTTGCCCCTTCATCTATGTTACACACAGATGAAGGGGCAAAGGCAAAATGTATCAAGTACCATGGACTTGAAGTTACATCTCTTTTGTTGCATGACTGAGGGTGGCCACAATGTTAAGGGTAGGCAGAAAAACGCATGCAAGCTAATCAGCCGAAATATGGCAGCCTCGAGAGATCATAAGCAGTTCATGAGTTGTGTTTATTAGGAACCAGAAGCATCTTAATATATGGCTCGAATCTCATTTACAGACTTTACATGTAACTATAAATAGGTTTTCCTGTGAGCCCTTTGCCTGAACACTGGCTGCCCTCTCGATCTGCAGAATACGTAGCCAGAAACAACAGGAACTTATTACTGAGGTACGCCGCTATCTTTTTGCTATATCTGTTACTGAGGGCTATCCTATTACTGACTTATTACTGAGGTACTCCGCTATCTTATTGCTATATCTAGTACTGAGGGCTATCTTATTACTGAGATACACCGCTATCTCCATAGGAGAGACTACTGCAACAAAATCAATATAAAATAAGTAAAACACATATAATCTATGTATATTCCTACGCAATGACAACCATTCTCCTGCTGCTGACTATGGCTCATCCTTTTCAGCGGTCCTGAGCACTGCTACTTCCATGCTACTCACTAACGCAATTGCTCTCATGACTCTGTGCTATGCTTACTACCTACTCTTTGTTGCGTGAGATGAAGTCTGTTGGCTACCGAATGCATACCGAAAGCTGCTTAGGTTGTGCATGCGCTATACAAAACCCTCATGTGTAACACTCGCATAGTCTTTGTGGCTTTGTAGAGTTACAGACTAAGATGAATTACATTACATTACACTGCATTGGCGCTACTGCATAGATACACTGGCCACACAGCTAGACACTAGTTTCGCCAGTATTCGGTCATGCAGCTGTGAGGTCTAGTGTCCATCAAGTGCACCTCGTGCAAAAGATATAATTCCAGAGCATCTGCATGCGTTTGTAAAGATATCGTCCTTTAGCTGTACTCACTCCTGCCTGGTACCTAGCAATGTTGCTCTTTTCACTCAGAGCCGTTCAGATAATAGGAACTTGTCAAAACCAGGTGCTTGGTCATGCCATACTTTAGCAGAGTTTTGATCCTGGTCGGATATCTCTCATATATATTATATTCATATATCTCTCATATGATTTGCATCCAACCTAATAGGTCAAAGGTCTATGGGCAAAAACTTCGAGACCCATCATACTCAAGGATGTGTGTACCTGTGCAAATTCTTGCACACATATGTTCACTTCGTGCTAGCACATGCGTGCAATGCAGATTAAGATTGCAATTAGTATAGTATTTGATTTAAGAGCCTCGTTTCTAAACAGCCAGATGAGCCTTGGTGGCTTTTAATCCAATTGCAGCAGGCAATAAAGAATTAAATGCTGTAGGAATCAAATACACACCTTGAGTCACAAAGTGCAAGCACTTCACTGCTGAGCTAAGACCTATATTTCACTGCTGAGCTAAGACCTATATCTACTTTTATGCATGTATGTTGCACTAACGGTGCCAGCTAAACCAGCCAAGTTCTGGCTGATAATCATTATTTGCAATTATGTGATTATGCGATCATCTATGGCAAGGGTTTTATTTAAAAAAAGCCGGCGTTATGAGATAGGCATGCATTGGGATTCCAGACTCGGCAGGACATTGAACATTGGACATTTGACATTGGAGCAAGTTTGAGGTTTAGGCTACGAAGCCGTTAGTGCATGCTGAAACAGCTGTTGAACGCCTATAACTCTCAGCTGCTGTCAAATAGACTTGTTTACCTTATGGATAGGGACTTGATATGTCAATGCATGAGAGTTCTTTGCCACTGCCGTGTTCCTGCTACTGTGTGCATATCTGCATACATTGGTGCAGCACCAGCAGGTAGCTATGCAACAAAATTCAGGTGTCACCAGTATTCACCCATCGTCAGCTGAGACTAGTACCGCTAGTTCTGACCGGACGTGGAAGCCACACACCATGCTTTTAACAACGTGAACTAATGGGGGCGTGCACGAAAACACACCCACACGTGTGTGCATGCACATGCATGCACATGCACGCACGCCCACACACACACACACACACACACACACACACAAACACACACACAAACACACGCGAGCACGAGCAAACACCACAGTGCTTGAACTATACAGCACCTAACAAGATGTGGCTAAGCCAGGATTACAAAATTACATCTTTTCGGTGCCGTATTACTCTCTTTCGGTATTATTGTCTACCTGTATTATTGTCTTCCGGTACTATTGTCTTTTGGACAGTAATCATAATAATGTACTTGATAAAGCGCCCTCAGATAACTTAATCTCTTTCTAGGCGCTTTACATTTGCTGCAAAGGGAAATGCAATTGAATGTGGGTAAAATCATGCTTGAAAAACAAACAAAATGAATAACATGGTTAGGGGTGACATGCACAGGGTCAGCATGCAAATGTGGTTAGTGGCAGCATGCACAGTGTCAGCACGCATAAGCACATAAAGGACGAATCACAGTGATCCACTAAATGCTGTCGTAAATAGG
The DNA here is from genome assembly GCA_009760855.2 of Cristatella mucedo. Classification (NCBI taxonomy): domain Eukaryota; kingdom Metazoa; phylum Bryozoa; class Phylactolaemata; family Cristatellidae; genus Cristatella; species Cristatella mucedo. Next base: position 2,433,309 of record WPIO01000013.1, read on the forward strand.
TGTGTTTTTTAAGTTCCTTTTAAATGTGGTCAGGTCAGGGGATGTTCTGACGCAGGTCGGGAGGGAGTTCCAGGCTTTGGGAGCATACGAACTAAATGCCCGGTCTCCAAAGGATTTAAGGTTTGTACGAGGTATTTCTAGACTGTTGGATTCCGAAAAGCGGGTGGTACGATGCTTGGCCTGATGGGGGAGTATGTCGGAAAGATAGGCTGGAGCCATAGAATGAAGGGACCTAAAAGTGAGCGACAAAACCTTGAAGTCAATCCGTTGCTTGAGTTTGGGTCTAAACTCGTGCACTGCATTTGTTTTCAACACGCAGCCTTGCCTGCAGACGAGCAGGGGGTGTCAGCGAGATGAACTAGCAGCCTCAGGAGGCACGAGGAGTGAGGGAGGCAGGGCACTCACTCCTCGTGCTTGACTCGCCACTCCTTCAGCTCGTTGAGCAAGCTGTCGACGCTTCCGGCTTCCGGCTGCTCCTCAGTTTCGGGCGCATCCTCGGAAGTGGCTGGCTTGAGCTGCAAGTTCAATGCGCAAGTCAGCGCCATATTCGGATGCGGCTTTCGGAAAGCTGTCTGTCGGGGCTGTTTTTTGCCTAAAACCGGCTTGCAGGTTTTCGGAATCCAGCAGTTGCAGTTAAAGGAGGGCGGCATGCAAAAGCAATGCCAGCAGCCGAAGCTCCCCTCGAGCAGGGGAGCCCCAGCTGCTGACGTCTTGCCCCCCCCCCCCCCAACCACCCACCCACCCACGTGACTCGGACCAACCAGTGCTGAGGGCTGAGTTCCGGCTAAAAAAAGAACCTCAATTTCAAGCCGATTGGACCGCGTTCCGACGGCACAATGTAGCTGATTCTCATAGTCACCGTTTGGTGGCTGAAACTCTTTCGGCGCATGTCGAAAGGCCGAACGAGCAGCAGCAGCACTCGACGCATCACGAAGGCTCGTGAACGATACTTTTCTAATACATACCTAAAGTAGCAGGTCTATGTATTTGTTACTACGGTCACTAAGAAATAGTAAATGCAAAAACCAGGCCTCATTCTAGCTGTCGCAGGGGAGACAACGTTCACCTTGTCAGACAGTACTGCGCCACGTGCCTGCCCTGTCGTGCCACGCTTTATCGATGCAGGCATAACCTTCACGCTAACCAGCATATTGGCCTGGCTGCTAATTCGAAGGGGCGACGTTAGGCAGTTTCTTATCTGCGTCAGCTGACATGCAATGCATCATGCTTAGACAAGCATGCAAAATCAAGCAAGAATCACGCTTAGGCCAGCATGCTAACGCACATAAGATGAGACTCGGGGTCACCGATTAGTAGGACCATTGGCAACTCATGTGCACTTAATCATGCTCAGCCAATCATGCAAAGCACGTAGGGATGAAAAAAAGACAAATTCACTGGGCAAAGAGCAAGATTACTGGAACAGATGGGTCTTTAGCTGAGACTCATTTTACACAAGGAGGTAATGACCATAGCAGGAAGTAAGTTCCAGACTTTTGGAGCTGGATGATCCTTAAAAGATTTCAATTTAATGCACCGGTCAGGGATAGGACTGGTTGCTGAGGAGTAGGTAGTATAGGAGCACGCTGGAAGAGCGTCGAATAGATAAGCTGGAGCAAGCGAATGAAACGACCAGTAAGCCAGACAGAAGATGGTGAAATCAATTTTATGATTGATTGCGAGGTAGTGAAGCTCAGACAGAAGTGGTTTGGATGGGGCAGCTACACCGTTAACGACACAGCAGACGAACTGCTGAGTTGTTCAACAGTTTCAGCCGATTAAGGGCACAGGCAGGGAGCCTTGAATACAAGTTTTGTCTGAGTTTTGTCTGCGTGGCTCTTGCATCTGGTCCGGGAGGTTGCAGATTCAACTCCTGACAAAGACACGTCATAACCCTCTTTCTTTCGAGTTTTAGAGCGTTTTCTTTTGGGTATGTAACGGCACAAAAATCTGCGAAGCGGTTCAGCTACTCTTTGTTATTTATTTCAAGAAGTAACCGTGCAGTGCCGCTGAAAGCTCAGCTGAGCATCTCACCATGCACCCGTTCATCCAGCAAGATGATGCACACTTGTAATGTACACTGTTCGTGACATAGAAATACGATGCACCTTATCTCACGGTATACCGAATGTTCATTTGGGAGAATGAGAATGTAAAAGGACCATCATGAGTAGTCGTACTCACAATCTTGCTGTAGTGACACGCTCTACATCTCTTGGTGGTTCTGGAAAGTTCAGCAATGGCCTATGACATGAAAGAACAGCAAGCCAGTCACACGTTTAGTATGGGAAAAATCCAGTGCCGAACGAAGGAGCTCGATTATCGCTGGACCATCCCATCGTTGTAACAGACACGAGCAGACTGCACAAAGAGCATGCATCTGGTGGAAGACCAAATTAGAGTCGTTAAAGGTCATCAACATCAGATCACTAACCATTCCCGACTGGGGGTCGTTCGCCGGGCACACTATTTTGGATTCCCGTCTGGCTGGCAGTTTTAACACAACTTGTTAGGCTGGTAGCTTGCACGAGAACTTCTACAAAACGACCTGGACAGTGAGATTCGAAGGGGCTTAGTGTAACGGTATCAGTGCCATGGCAGACAGAATATTCTTTAACATCAAAAGTGTCAATGTCAGGGAACTTTGAGAGAGAGAGAGAGAGAAGAGTGAAGCTGTGCAATCACAACACCTTCCAACACTCAACAATCAACTGGGCAATGATGTGCACCCTAGGAAGGTATCACAAGAGACCTATCCCACACAAGGCTAGCCTTCCATCCCCAGGGCAAATATATTCCTGATGTGAACATGCTTCTGAGATGGACAAGCTAAAGACGAGTAAGAGGTCAAGAGACATAAAAAGTAAACTGCACGTTGCAAGCATCTTGGTAGTAGGTCGGAATCGCTTGCCTACTTGAAATCACCAAAAACCAGTTCAAGTAAATGATCGCGAGAGAAAAGGCTAGATGATCAGGCACAAACCTTTTTAAACCGAATCACGACGAATCCAACCTAATAGTTGTGGGAAAACTTACATCACTCAGAAACTGGAAACCCAACCCTCAAAATGGGTTCAGCCAGCTCATCACCAGTAGCGAGGGAGTGGGCATATCCTTCAAAGTGACCTTTCTCTATATGATGACCACATAAGCTCCACTGTCCAAATCTACCTAATTTCTGGTACACAAAATTGAAAAACTTGTGGCTTGCTTCGGCAATGATGCCAAAACAAAGCTGGTATGTGCATCTACAACATCGCACCTAGACTCATGTAACTCATTACAGGCAGGTCAGTTTACAATTTTCAGTATATGGGCAATCAAAGACAACTCATGTGGATAGTTTAATGTTTTGAGGAACCCAGGGGATGTTGTGGCGTCACTCGGTATCAACTTCTAGGTGTAAGGAGTACAAGAACTAAAGGCACGGTCTTCCAAGGATTTCAAGTTGGTTTGAGGCAGAGCTAAACAGCTCGAGTCTAAATATTGGGTGTTGGACTGGGAAACCTGAGGGGTAAGTATTTCAGGTAGGTTAGACGGAGCACGAGAGTGCAGGGACGTGCAAATGAGTAGTGGGACCTTAAAGACCATACACCGTTTGATCGGGAGCCAGTGCAGATCAGTGAGAAGTGATCTCATATGGCAATTGCAACGTTCACAACAGACAAGGCTAGGTGTCGATTTTTGCGCCATCTGCGTCTTATTGTGAAGACATTATCACAAATAAGTGTATATGCTTCCTTTTCGTTAGCCGTACTGGCTCACTAGGTAAGGCGCATGCTTTTAACGACCTCGGCCCCGAGGTCGTGGGTTCGAATCCTGCAGTGGGCGATCCTCTATCGCCACTGCAAGCAGTTGTGATAGCGGTAAAGGCTCTTCCATCGCTATACAAAAGGAGTCTGTTAAATCAGATAGTATTATTTTTATGTTTTTTCTAGTAGAATAAGTTAAGTGCCTGAAACTAGATATAGTGTGTTTCTCTAGTATATTACAATAATTTAAATATTATTCTTAATATTATAGATGTCCACGATTGCCTCTAACAATAACTTTTGCAAAAGGCAGTTGCTACTATCTGACGAGATTGAGAAGTCAAATTAAGGCTGACGTATCAAGATTTTTCTAAGGCCCCTGTAATCTTTCAGCACAGTGTCATGACATACTCACACGCCTCAGATCAACGTTTTAGGCAGCCAAGTAAAGAATTGTGGTTTTCAAAGGTGTCCTTCCTTTTAAATGGTAAACCTGTGGTGAGGAAAATAAGATTGACCAGCGACAATGCCTGGTCTCCACCAGGTGAATAAGTCGGCTGAGGCTGAATGTTAAAATGCTAGCTCGTAATTCATGCCAGGTGGCCTCAAAGGAAAATAGCAGCCATTTCGCAATAGTGCACCATAATGCATTTAGTGATTGCTGTCAGAACAATTACAATTACCTGGCTGAGGCCGGTTTCTGGGTTATAACCCGGTTTCTGGGTTACAACCCAAGGAGACCCAGCCGAATTTAGTTGCTACCGAATTTCCTCAGCAATGACTTCGGAGGGTAGGAAAACTTAAGAGTATGTATGGCTGCAAAGCCCGCTGTGGCAGCAAAACGAAGCATTTGTTACCAACTTTCCCTCCACAACTGACACTCGCACCTGCTTCCAGGGAATCAAGCTGTTCTTGCGCTTTTGAACAGATGGTGAATCTGCGGTAGGCTAAGAGCCAAAATTAGCAGCTGATGAGACTCATACAATTACTGGCTGGGATGCAATTGATGCCATAATCATGTAACATCATTAATTAAAAGTATTTTGCTAGACGCAAATAGGATCCAGGCCACTTATCGCGGACAATTAATTGCCATCCACAGCAACCTAATGGCTTAAGTGACTCGGGTGAAGATGGCTGACAGAAGCCAGGTTATGGTTTAATCGGAATGGCACACGACAGCGAGCACCTCCAGCCCAAAACGAGACATTTGAATTGCCCTTAGTGTGATCTTTAAATGAAACGACTATCATCGAAGGGTTAGTATGCGCTTCTCCATCGTCTTGGCTGTTGCTCACTCTGAACAAGCCTACGAGATTGTGCGAGATTGGAACGTGGAGCCGCTCGGGCAGCTGCTGGATAGCAATTTCTGCGAGCTAACAGAACTCCGAGACCTAGACGAATCGCAAATGCAGTACACTCTGTAGCAATCTGTCTACGGGTGAAGCAGTCTTTCGATATCTCTGCTAGCCACTATCTACCTGCAACTCGGTGATACCGCCAGAGCCATAGAATGAACGGTCTAGCTAGAATGGTCTACAAAATCAGCAGTCGAAAAAAAAACTCGAGGTATAAAGCCCCGTGTCAGCGAATAAAAACCATATTCGTGCTAGTTGCTGCTTTCCATTGAAAGAGTGATTAGTTTTGCATTCGGCATGTTTCGACTCATTAGCCTTTCCCTGCCACCAAATTGCATCAAAACTTAAGTCACGTGAAATTTCTTAATGACGAAGTCATTTGTCTCTGTCATTTCAAGGTCATGGTTCAGCTACCACGGAGCCTGAAGCAGACAGGTCTTCCATCTTGCCTGCCATGTCACGAAAGACAAGCCATCTTTGCTACCTTTTCCTACTGTTCGTGATGGATTTGTTCACATATGTGTTATATCCTTATTAAATAACGAAACTTAACACGACTGCATAACATGACTGCTTAACTGTGCATGCCGTGACTAAGGGTAATTACGTAAGGGTAATTACGACATGCTTTTGTATTGCTACCCAATGGACTGGTCGTTTTTCCTACATGCTTTGTTCGCCTTCACACGATTGAGTGCATATTTTTAACTTGTTGTAAGAGCTGCAATGGCTCCCGGTTGATCAGCAGACACGGTGAAAAATTCTTTAGCTGATCCACAAGTCCCACCGTGGCTTGGGTCCTTCATACCTAATGAATAGCCGCACCAGTTCCAGCTTCCTCGTGCCCTCAGATCATCTATGGACAATAAATTAGCTGTTCCATTCCCTCACTGACAGACCGTTGGCGCTAGACACTTTTGATCTTCAGGTCTTAGACTGATGAACTCCCAATATATTCTTACGAAAACTATATCTATTCTCAAGCTTCCGACTATGGCACATCCTTTCCTGCCGTCCTGAGCTGCTAATTCTATGTTAGTCAATTTTTCAGCTGCACTCTTGACTCAGCAATGCTTCTGACTATCTCTTTGTTGCTAAGAGATGAGATCTATTGGGTTTCTTTGAGTGTGCTATAGAAAACTCTCCAGCAAAACACCCACTTTATAATTGTGGCTTTTTGGAATTACAGACAAGGAGAGAGATACATGACATTCCATTGAGTGCTTTCACATGCTTGTCTAAAAATGATACAGTCGACTCCACTTATAGAAATACGCTCGGCCGGCAAATGGCCATTCTTGTAGGCAGACTATTCGCATATGCGGAGTGAGACTATAGCTAGAGTAAATCTGGGACACAGAACTGCTGTTCTGGTAAGCAGAGTATTCCTATATCCGATATTCTGATACGATGAGCCGACTGTACTCTTGGGTACTCTTGCGTGCTTGCCTAAGCAGGCACTAGAGATTAAGTTTTCTAGGGGCTCTGTAGAAATAATTTACTATTATTATCATTGTAAATACAGTATATTGTTGGCGAATTTGATCAACATGATTAGATTTGTGTGCAGCAAATCAAATTTATTTTAAATAGTGTCCAGGGATATGTAATGCATACGTGTTTTGATTTACTCAAAGAGTGAGGTGAGATACGGCGGACGTACAATGAACAGATGGACAGATGCAAAACCACTAGGAGAAACGTGTTGGGGCAGCCTAGTGAGTTCCCCCCCAACACGGCGTGGAAGCACTAGGGCCGTACGAGTGCCCGGTGCATTGGCTCGGTTGACTCCCTAGATCACTCTGCTTGAAAGGGGATCCAGTCACCACTAGCCGTTCGTATGCAAATACTCAAGAGGTGCCATTGCGTGCACACTTTTAGCAAGCCAATCTGTCTCAAGCCCATATATCTTCAATCGAACCAATCATATTCGCATAGCTAGGAAACTGATGACTTATTACTTGCTGAAACCGTCTGCCGAGTACATGCTAGTTCAGCAATATGTGCCAAAGCTTAAGTTAGAATGATGGATCAAAAGAAGTCTGACGCAAAAAGCCGAGTGAGCACTGCATTGTATCACTAGAGCTCTTTACAATATGCGATGATGAGAGCTGACCTTGACTTTCACTCGCCAGCCAATCACAGCAGGCGGCACTCTGTCTGTCTGTCTGTCTGTCTCTCTCTCTGTCTGTCTGTCTCTCTCTCTCTCTCTCTCTCTCTCTCTGTCTCTCTCTCTCTCTCTCTCTCTCTCTCTCTCTCTCTCTCTCTCTCTCTCTCTCTCTCTCTCTCTCTCTCTCTCTCTCTCTCTCTCTCTCTCTCTCTCTGTCTCGCTCTCTGTCTCTCTCTCTCTCTCTCTCTCTGTCTCTCTCTCTCTCTCTCTCTCTCTCTCTCTCTCTCTCTCTCTCTCTCTCTCTCTCTCTCTCTCTCTCTCTCTCTCTCTCTCTCTTTCTCTCTGTGGGGCATTCCGACCGACTTATATGAGAGAGCAAGCAGCCCCTCTTGCTCTATGCCTCTGCACCGTGAGCCTACTTCAAAGCATGCTTGTCCTAAGGTTTGCATTTTTTAACAGACACTAGCTTGTCATTACACACCTGTTACCAATGCAGTGGCAGCAGCAGCAGCGGTGGTGGCACTGCTAGCATCCTGCTGATGGACTAGGCTGAAGAGCCAAGACTACGACTGACTAAGACTAAGAATGAGACTGACGAGACGACGTCGCTCCAGTCACTATCAAAGCGCTGTTTTGTGTTTTCCCGTCTGAACTAGCCACGCTTACACATCAGCCTGTGGGAGGGACGCGAGAGAAGGAGAAAGAGGTCTGCCATAGGCTCATTCTCAGCTTCGGAAACGTGGTCGGCCCGGTGTAGCCATGCTGCCAAATTGGCCAAGTAGATGACAGGGTATCGATCGCAGTGGCGAGCGACGGCGAGAAGCAATCGTGCCGGCGACAGCAGCCACACTCGGAGGCACCCTCGCGCCGCATGCACCAAGCCGGAACGCACCTGCGCCAGTGACTTCAGGCGGGCGGCTGCAGCTGCGGACAGACGGTCGGCATCGCCGGGCGACGGCTGGTGCCTGCCGTTCCTGGTCCGCAGGGCTCGCGACGGGTTGCCACACACCACGCCTCCTTGAGTGAGCACCGAGGCATCGTCGAGCGTGCCGCCGCCGTCGACTCCTGGGCGAGGAATGCGGCTCACGGCTCGAGGCGCCGCAGCTGGTGCTTCGTGGCGCGAGCAAGAGACTGGCCTGCGACCGACGGTGCCGACCGAGGCGGCGGCCTCGACGCCCTGGGGCTCTGGGCTGGGGCGCCAGACACGCACGCACCTGGCGACGACGGGCCGCGAGTGCCGGCAGCAGTTCCGGGCGCTGCCGTGGACAGGCGAGCAGAAGTCGTGGTGGTCCTCGCGGCCGTGCCGATTCTTTTCATTGCCGACGTCGGCCTCATGGCCGTGCCAGGGCGATAGCCGGTCACCGGCCTCACGGCAGCAACCGAAATGCCTGCAGAAGCAGGTTGACCAGGTCGAATCAAAGGGAAAATAGCGAAACTCATTTGCATTCCCTAGCAGAACTTGGTCTTTATTCAGGCGCTTTGCATATGCCGGGGAGGGGGGGCTCGAGCCCACGACCTCGGCCATCAAATACATTCACCTTGACCGTGGTCGGGCGACCACCTTGACTGCTAGGCCAAACCAGCGAGACACGGTGCCCGGCAGAAGCCCGAGAGCGCAGCCGGCCGAGCGTGCAGCAAGCATCCGCCGGCCCGGCACCGGTGACCTGCGAGCAAGCTTGCTCACGACAAGCACCAGAGCAAAACCCAAATCAGAAGGTAATTCAGGAAATTAGAAAGATTTAGGTTCACGTAGGAGCAACAGGCATGCAATATCCGCACCGACTCGCGGCGCAGGTGCTTGGCGACGTAGGTGCTCGAAACGGCACTTAGGAGACTCGGCCACCGCTCTTGGCTGGTGCTGTCTCTGGGTCCGGTAAACAGACCTCCTCGTGAAGGGTCTGCTCTCCGGAGAAACCGGTCCCTCACTCTGATAGGAGTCAAAGCCATGCCTCCTGGAATCCAGCCACACCAATTGTAATGCCAAGACGACTTTCACGTGTAACGGAACAGCAACAACGGTGATATTTAGATATCGTTTCTACCTGGGTTCGCAACATATAGCTACATTCCTGCTCTACTAGCCTGCCCGCGAGATAGCTTTGACAAGGCCAGAGCAACTATACCTATTGCATGCATCCGCTTTTCACCGTAGCCATTCTCTACTCCACATCGGGTTGCCCCTACTTTACTTGCATTCTCGCTTCTTTACTACGCATTGCATCAAGCAGCTCCAGTTGTTCAACAGTCTCAAGAGGACCATTCCCAAACGATCTTCCCTTCTCCTTCGACGGTCACATCTACCACCGTTGCTATCACTGTAGCTTAGAGCATTCCTTTTGCACCTGGTGAGCACAGAGTTTGTGCCTCCAGAAGAACGCTATCAGAAACGTGTGTGGAAAATTAAGCAAGAAGACCTTTCGATTGTTCTGGAGTAGCATCAAAAAGGGTTGACAATTTAATAAAAACCCCACAGTGTTCAAAAGTGTAAAACTAGTCTGCCACATACTCTTATTTCGGCTGCACAGCACCATACCCGAAGTGAGTAATTTTCAGCAAACTAATATCGAGCCCAGGGGTAAAGGGGGAACAGAGAAAGGGAGAGGCAGGGGCAGAGGGAGATAGAGAGGCAGAGGGAGAGACAGAGGCAGAGGCAGAAAACAGGCAGAACGAGCAAGACAGGCAGACAGATAGAGGGAGAGGGAGAGACGGAGAGAGACACAGGCAGACAGAGAAACACTGGGTCTCAGCCTAGGGGTAAGGCACACCCACTTCACGACCCACATTATAGGTTCATGCCCAGCAGCTGGCAGTCCTTTATGGCCCACTGCAAGCGGTTGAAAGCTGCCGCCCGCGGCTCTTCTGGCACTAAAAGATTGAGGCTGCTGAATCAGCTAACCATTACTTTAATTAAAACTTGGAAAGAGAGAGAGAGCACCCGAAAGAGAACGCATGCGAGTTGCTTAATATATAATTATATATAATCCCTTTGTATAGGGCCCCAAGAGAATTTAATCTCTATTCGGGTGCTTCACATATTCCTCGGGGTTCGAGCCCAAGACCTAAGCCAGACTTTGGTCGGGGCGAGCACCTTAACTGCTGGACCAAACTAGCTTGCTTGATACATTGATGTGCCAAGCTTGCATTCCTCTATCTGTGTTCACCAGCAACCAGTGACGGTTTGACTGTTGCCAATAACTACACTTGCTAGTGTGTGGCTTACGTAGACGAAAGAAGTTTGGAGTGCTTCTGTGCAACTTTTTCAATGCAGAGGCTTCCAGTGTGCTGCTTATATTGCTATCCAATGCCGGATGCTTATCCGTACACCGTGGGCATCATCACGCGCCAAAATACGAATGGTGGTTTCGGAAGAACAATCTAGCTAGTTAACTGCAACAGATTAAAAAATCGAACTGGCCCACATACCGGCACCGGGCATCGTCAGCTCATGATCCGCGACATAGTCACCACCAGGTGGCAGTACAGTGCCCTCCTTTTCGAGCTCCAGCAGAAAATTCCAGTCGGCGCTGAAGCTGGCAGAGCCCGTCGAGTGCGTCGAGCTGCTTGCCTCGCTGCCGGCTGCCGGAAACATGAGAGCCTCGTCGTCGAGCACCTGCAGACCAGGTACGGCCTTCTTCACCGTGTAGCGATAGTCGTAGCCAGCCTGAAGCAGAACACTGTCCGATTGTTCCCTGTGCAGAACTTCTCACAAACCTGCACCTGCTCTGTATGTGACTCGGACAGACCATGCACGTAATCTGCTGTCACTTCCGCAGCGACTGCGTTTACATTGTACGGCCTCTTTTATTTCCGGATATAGCCCTAGGCGGTTTGGTTTAGTAGGCTGCACGTTCAAAAATTCTCAACCAAACCTGCCTCGTGAATTCGAAAATGCTGCCATCGCAAATACACGAACAATTAGCACAAGGTCTGTCGTGCTAATGGCTGAAAAAAGCCTCATGTGTGGCCATCGATCATGCATAGATCTAGCAGGAGCAAATGGCAATTCAAAAGAGCGGCACAAGGTTTGAGGTGCACCATCCAACCAGTGACGTGCATGCACACAAAATCACAGTGCTTGAATTAAAGTCGCCTGGATCTAGTTAATGTAATGTAATATATTTCCTTCTGTAACTCCACAAAGTTATAAAGACTATGTGGGTGTTACGCAGGAGAGTTTTGTGTAGCGCACTCACAGCCTAAGCGGCTTTCGGTACGCAAAAAAGAATATTGTGTGGGTCAGTATGTCTGCACGAGAGTGCACCTGCATATATGAGTTAAGTGTGTGTGTGTGTGTGTGTGTGTGTGTGTGTGTGTGTGTGTGTGTGTGTGTGTGTGTGTGTGTGTGTGTGTGTGTGTGTGTGTGTGTGTGTGTGTGTGTGTGTGTGTGTGTGTGTGTGTGTGTGTGTGTGAGTGTGGGTGAGAGAGACAGAGAGAGAGAGAGAGAGGGGGGAGAAGGTGACAGAACGACAAGAGAAAAAGAAAGAATGAGATTGGCAAACAGCAAATGTTGGCAGTTGAAACAAAGTGCAGAACTGAAGCACGGGTAAGGCCGTGGTTAGACAGTTGGCTGGCAGTAGGTAGGTGAGGGAGCACGTGGGAGCACATGGGCACGCACTTACAGCAGCTTGAGCTGGGTGTGGCGTCAAGCACACCGGGTTCCCTTCGATGGTCAAGCATCTCAGGCTAGTACACAGGGAGAGGAATTCGATTTGAGCAAGGTCGTCGATGTTGTTCCTGCAAGCAGATGGGCACAGTCAAAGCCCCAGCGGCAGCCGACTGCAGAAAAAGGGGGAGTCTGGAGGAGGCCTGGCATTGCTGCCCATCCATTGTTAGCTTGCCCGGTTGGCCATGGATTGCATTAACATCTTTTTAACTTTTTTAACTTCGCATCTTTTTAACAAGCACATCTCACGGCTGCGGCCGTATGCAGCACGCACGGTGACTGGTGTCAGCTGACACGATCCCGAAAATCTCGAAATCGCATGGTCCTGAGTGTGTGCCTGAGGAGCTGGCAAGTTTAACAAACCAGCAAAAGCAGCATGCTGCCACTACAGCCGAAATGATTGTGAGTAAATATTAAATTAAAAACCGACGACTCGACGAGTTTCCAGTTGCTCGATTTAGCAAATAGTGCAACTATGGAACTCTCGGAACTGGTGGCGAGCCGAGCCTGGGCTTCTGCCCAGGATGATCCATTACATGCACTCAAGAGCAGTACAAGACGGCAAGTAAAAAAATTTCGTTGAGCAAGCCTTTTGTGCTCAACGAAATATTGCCAGTCAATATTGGTCGCACGGGTCGACGACCTAGGCAGCAACAATGCACTGCTTACTGATCTGCGTACCTATGATTCGGTGCGCATGTTTGCTGTGCCCACAGGACTGCTTGCAAATGGTTAATAGTCAACTGCATGCTTCAGGACAAAACACGGGGTCATGTCAGCTATCTGAAAAATCATTTGCAAGGCACTGCAATAATAGCAAAACCATAGCTCCACACTCATTGACCTATACCTATTTAATTACCAGAAATGAATAAGTAAGGAGGATAAAAAAAATATAGACGACGAGCCCAATGCAACAGTTCTCGTCAACCTACATACCTGTACCATATATTTCAACACTGACCAAAAAAAAATGGTGCCTCCTCAGAATCAATGTTTACTTGGGCTTTCCACAAAACAAGAGGTAAAAGGGCCATTTAGACGACTGCTTGACGTTTAAAGGTTTAAAGAGCCATTAAGCATCTACAGCTGGTGATGAATATGGCTGCAAGATTAGTTAAAAAATCTAAGATATTCAGCCATATGTCTCCTTTACAGAAGATGTGATGACTCCTAATTGATAAGTGGATACAGTGGCAAAGTTTTTATTCTGAACCACAAGGCCCAATGTAGCTTAGCTCCTCAATATGTAGATGAATAGATGCACCAGTTTCAGCCTCATTGCACCCTTATATTCGCTATGGACAATTCATTGGGTGATTATTCTTTAATTCTTCAAGAGAGTTAGTGACAGAAGCTTTTGTTCTGCCAGTCCATAACTGTGCAACTAACACACCTGTATGTATCTTATGCAATATCATATTCTCTCCTACTGTGAACTCTCGGAATATCACTTTCAGTGGCCTTCTACGCCCATGCTACTCATTTCCTAGATTGCCCTCCTGACCTGAGCTATGCTTATCACTTTCATTTTCTTTCGTGGGATGGAGTCTGTTGGCCACCCTATACACACCGAAAGCCGCTTAGGCTTTGAGTGTGCTCTAGAAAAATCTCTTAAGTTTTGTGGAGTCGCTAACATACATACAAGCACTTAAAACAGAGCTAGCTCTGAGCCAAAACCATAGAATTCCTTTGGTCAGTGACATCTACCGAATAGAAAAATACAAATTTAGGCTGTTTGACCTAAAAATGACTCAGCATCCTGAATTAGTCACCACCGAGGAAATCTATATTCTGGACCATAGTGTGATGTTCTATCATGGAGTGATAGGATTATCAGTGTGTGCTAGTGTGTGGGCTATGAGTACATGTAGTCTTGCGTGGTGGTTGGGTGCTGAAGCTGGAGTGATTCACTGAATACCGGAAGAAGTAACCAATATTGCACTTCCTATTTGCAATTTCTAGACACGGCAATGTAGAGGCTTTAAAGTTCCTATTGTTTCTGATTTAATCAGTAAAAAGCTAATCCCCACATCGTCATGCACTCCCACTTCAGCAATCTACATGAGTATGAGACAAGGCACGGAATTTGATCATAATAAGACATTGTATAGCACCTGAAGAGAAGTAAATCTCTTTCTAAGCACTTGACATATGTTTGAAGGAAGCATAAATGTAAGGGCTGATTAAACCGCCTCATTTACGTAGCGGTGGAAGAGCCTTAGTGGTTATCGCTCATGCCAGCAGTTGGCAATAAATAATTATGTACTCGATGACTCAAACCCAAGCGCCCTGGGTAGTTAAGTCCAAGCGCCTTTCTGGCGCTCTCAGAGAACTCAATCTCTTTTGAGGGACTTAACAGATGCTGTAAAAGAAATTTGTCAATATGCTTAGTGATAATATGCACAGTGTCAGCGCGTATAAGCAGACACAAGTAAATTCACAAGGACCCAGAAAATACTATGAAGAACATATGCGTTTTTAGCAACTGTTTACATGTCGTCGAGTCGGGAGATGTCGTGGCATCAGTCGGGGTGAATTCCGGGCTTTGGGAACGTACAAACAAAAAGATGCGGTCTTTCATGGATTTGAGGTTGGTTCGAGGCACAGCTAAACGACTTGAGTCCGAAGAACTGAGGGTAGAATTCTTAGTATGATTGGAAAGTAGCTCCGATATGCAGGTTGGAGCAAAAAATAAGGGTACTTAAAAGTGAGTGATATAACTTTGAAGTCGATACTCTGCTTGATGAGGAGCCAGTGCTGGTTGGTGAGAAGTAGTGTAATGAGGCAACTACAATTATCACAAAAGACAAGCCGTGGCAACCGAGTTTTGCGCCAACTCTAAACGATTAACAGCACAGGCAGGACGACCTACTAGTAGCGAGTTACAGAAGCCGAGACGGAATGTGACAAATGCAGAGACCAACTTGGTTGTGGTATCCCTGTATAAGCTGGCCTAATTGTTTTGCAGTGTTATGTTGTTGAAAGTAGACAGACTTGACTCCTGAGCTCAACAAGGTTGTCTAGGGAAAGGTGATTTTTGAAAAAGACACCCAGATTTCGTGCAGAGGCTACCGGAGATATGCTGGCAGAGCTCATTTTGAGATAGCTTTTCTAATTTATGAGTAACACTAGGCCTGCCCTCTACTAGCCAGCTGGTTTTATCGTCGTTGGAACCATACTTAAAAGCCTGGATTGGATACAGAGGTCCTTGCAAACTATTGCCCAGTTTCCCTTCTTCCTTTCTTGTCAAAGATTCTTGAAAACATTGTTCCTAAGCTGCTGGTTGAATATATTAAAAAGAATGAAACGTCAGAAACATTGTAATCACGGTTCAAGAGGCAGCACTCCACTGAAACTGCTCTCCTCCGTGTTAACAATGGCATTCAATGTGGTAAAGATGACGGGAATGTCACTGCCCTAGCTCTGCTAGATCAGTCTGCTGCCTTCGACACCATTGATCACGATGCTCTGCTTGGACGATTGAGAACAACGATCGGTCTGGCAGACGAAGAACTGGCATGGTTTAAATCGTACTTGTTTGATCGTGTTCAATCCGTGTCTTGTGGGGGTCAGGTCTTACACACGAGAAGGGTCACCTGTGGAGTCCCTCAAGGGTCTGTACTCGGTCCCTTGCTGTTCTCCATTTATACACAACCTCTGGGATAAGTGATTAAGGCCCGTGGAATAGGATATCACTTTCATGCAGACGATACTCAGCTGTATTTGTCATTCAAACCGTCGGAATGTGCTGCAGCAACTGAGAAACTGAGTGCTTGCCTTGCCGATATTCAATCCTGGATGTCGGAAAACTTCCTGAAATTGAATGACGATAAAACCGAACTGCTGCTCATATGACACCCTAAGCTTGTGGCTGGATTAAAAGGCTTTGCTCTTCTAATAGATGATGCAGCTGTGCTACCATCACCACGTGCTCGAAATTTAGGTGCCGTTTTTGACAGATGCCTGAATTTTAAAAGCTTCATTCAGAAGACTGCTTCTACAGCTAGCCATCATGTCCTATCCTTATCCAAGATTAGAAGCTGTCTTCCATAGTGGCTTGCAAAAAATATAACTAGCTCCTTAGTTCTGTCTCGGCTTGGTTATTGTAATTCCTTTTTAGCTGGGCTACCAAAGAAAGCATTTAGACCACTGCAGCGGATTATGAATTTGGCTGCAAGGCTAGCCTTCCATTCCCAGAGGTTTGAGCACGTGTCTCCATTGCTAAAAGAACTAGGATGGATGCCGGTTGATCAATGGGGACAGAGCAAAGTTCTCACCCTGACCCACAAGGCCCGCCATGGCTTGGCTCCTTCGTACCTAGCTGAACTGCTGCACCAGTTTCAGCCCGTTCGTGCCCTCAGCTTCTGTGTGGACAATAAATTAGCTGTTCCATTCCTCTGCTTAAAGACCGTTGGCTACAGAAGCTTTAGCACTGCAGGTCCTAGACTGTGGAACTCTCTTCCACAATTCTAACGCAACGACGACTACTCTCCTACTGCCGACTGTGGCTCATCCTTTTCAGCGGTCCTGAGCTGCTACTTCCATGCTACTCACTACCTCAACTGCTCTCCTGACTCTGCTATGCTTCCCACTTTCTCTTTGTTGTGTGAAACGAAGTCTTTTGGCTACCGAATTCGTACCGGAAGCCACTTAGGCTGTGAGTGCACTATACAAAACTCTCGTGTGTAGCACCCACATAGTCTTTATAGCTTTGTGGAGTTACAGACGGAGATACAGTACAATAAATTTAGTGGCCGACTTACCTCTAGATTGTGAACATTCTTAGGGAATATCAATTCTGGGGGCCGTAGCACGACTTTCTGCCCGAGTGTTTTATACCTGCCCATAGTGTATACATTACATATATAATTATATATACTCTTGCTTATAAATGTATATCTTCTTATTTTAATGGTAATATTAATAGTGGTAGAACTTTTTTATTGCATCATTCGCAAATTAAATCTCTTCCTAGGCATCTTATAAATGTCGTACAGGAAGCACTCAATACGTCAGTGATAAAAGCACAATTTCAGCATAAATAAGCACACAAAGAACAATTCATGCAGACGGAGCAAATGCTACGATGAACAGCTGTTTTTTTTCAGCTGGCTTTAGATTTCTTCAAGTCTGGAAATATCATGACTTTAGTTAGGAGTGATTTTCGAGCTTTGGAAACATACAAACTGAAGTCACAGTCTCCGAAGGATTTGAGGTTGTTAGAGGCATAGGTAAATTACCTGAGTTACTGAATAGATGGTACGATGCAAAAAATGGTTAGAAAAGATTTCAGATAAACAGGCCGGAGCAAGAGAACTAATTGACACAATAATAATAATAATAATAATAATAATAATAATGCATTTGATAAAGTGCCCTCAGAGAACTCAATCTCTTTCTAGGCGCTTTACATTTTCTGCAAACCAAGCAATGAGTGACAGAACTTTGAAGGTCATAAGCCGCTTGATAGGGACCCAGTGCAGGTCAGTGAAAAATGCTGTAGCATGGCAGGCTCGAAGCTTACAACAGACAAGCCTAGCTGCAGAGATGCATATATAAATATAAGTGTGTGTTGTGTGTGTGTGTGTGTGTTGTGTGTGTGTGTGTGTGTGTTGTGTGTGTGTGTGTATGTGTGTGTGTGTGTGTGTGTGTGTGTGTGTTTGTGTGTGTGTGTGTGTGTGTGTGTGTGTGTGTGTGTGTGTGTGTGTGTGTGTACAGTATGCATACATATAAATATACATGTACATATAATCGGAATTTATATCCTATATCCTATATAATAGTCGTGTTTGAATCGAATATACGGTAATGATAATAATAAGCCTTGTGTTTAGTGCCCTAAGAGAACCCAATGTCTATCGAGAAGCTTTACAACTCACTGCAAGAGAAGCAATATCAAGCGTTAATGATCAGCTTCGTATCGTCTTTAGGCAAACATGCAAAGGTACACATGTATCATGCTTAGACTAGCGTGCAGCAGCATGGGATGAGGCAGTGAGATGATGAACGGAAGGCATCCTCTCCAAAGGTGAGTCCAGCTACAGGCAAAGCTAAGCGACAGAAGTCAGAAGACCGGGTGGCACGACTCGAAGCATAATAAGGCAGTATTTCATATACATAGGCTGAAATGGGAAAATGAAGATATCTGAAAATGAGTAAAACCTTGACGTAGATACGTTGCTCGATGATGGACCACTGCATGTCGTGAGAAGTGTCATAATATGGCAGTTGTGACATTTGCTAACCAACCGAGTGCAAATGTCAGCAATATACACTGCCAGGAGTTAACAGAGTCTCAGCCGATGGAAGGCAGACGGGGTCAAAGGAAAAGTATGGCTTTGTGTCGTCTGCATAAAAATGAAAGCCTAGATTGGTAAAGCAACCAATAAACCCAGCTCAAGCCCGAGTTTTGCGTCATCACTTACCCCTCTAAGTCCAGTGTATCAAGCTGATCCAACATGCTGATCGGACTAATGTCTGACACCTCGTTGTAAGCGAGGTACAGCTCCTTTAAGGAGCTCATAGCTGACACGCCGTCGACATCCTGGAGGCCACAACGAGCCATCCATAGTATACGCAACGCTGAGAAAGATGATCCGAGGTCCCTGTAAAGGATACAGGACGACAATGTCGAAGATGCTAATGTGAAAGAATGCATGCCAAATTGACAGCTCGGCATCCATGTGACGGTAATATATTATGCTGCTATACCTGGGTAAGTGCACAGCTAAATGCATAGAATTGGCTAGCAAGTAACATTAGAACAAGAAATATATTCGTTTTCTAACATATAGAAATGTAGTTATAAAGCCCTTGCTAGCTATATTTGCAAGAGAAGTTACATGATCCCGAAACCACACCACATTGTCACGATAACTGAAACAACACGTCGCACAAAACTCGGCCACCCTGTTCTTACACACAGAGTACGTGATTTGTCCACCTTATTATGGTAAGTAATGAAAAAAGCCTGACAAATTTGGGTTTGTGTGCATTTTATTCTGAAATTTACAAAAACTACAATATACAAATACCCGTAAGAACTAATATAATGCATTACATAAATTACCGAGCAACAGACATACCGTACAGATGCTATGATGCTATTGTTCAATTTCAGCTGTGATAGATTCGGTAAGAGTGCACCGAAATTGCCCAGACTAGTTTCTGATGTGTCAACTTTCATTTCAAGGAAGTGAACATCCTCCAGGTTTTCCAGACCAGTTAAGGCCCTCTGCAAAATAAAAGATGTATAAAATCAAGTTGTTGCCATTATCAACGTATATCGTTACATCAGTTCTCCTAAGACCGGCTGTGTCTCCAAAGTCAGCTATAGGAGCAAACCAGTAGATAAAGATGCAGATTCACGAGCCCTTTGAATAAGTTTTCACGGCATAAAAAAGCGATGCCAAGAAAGCGGTCACTGACTGGGAATTCCTTGATCGACTGATCGAAACGTGCGACTCGTCATCATCAAGGGGCCATCATCAAAAGGCGTCTGCATGGCATTGCTTGCCAAACACGAGCTAATTGTGTGATTGGCATTTGACAAAAGTAAGAGCGGCTTTGTGGTGATGGAATACTATTGTTGAAAATGTATAGATTAATTAGTTAAGCTCTATTTAGGCTCACGAATGAAGAGATGTAAGCTGCCAGATCCTAGACGGTGCAGACAGATGCCTTGGCCTTGGCAAATCAGTGCGTGCACTAATAGAGCCGTTGTTGCTTCGGCTTTTTGCGTCGCCGACAACAAAGAGTAAGGAGGCCTCTTCTGCAGGTGTTATGACATGCCTCGCAAAATTAGAAAATGATTGGTGGGCTTGTCCCGCATATCAGGTCTCCGTTTAACTTCAGAATAGCTAGCCACATTCTTCCATCCCAGAATAATATGTGCCATGAAGCCCAAAGAAATTTGTTAGCGCTAAACAAGCTCCGCCATTGGCTAACTAACGTCAAGCTTTGACATTCAACTTAACATTAACATGTGCTATCTTTGTGATGCAAATTAACAGCAAATTAAAAATCATGTGATGCACATTAACAGTAAACATAGAACGAAAATGAATGCATTTAACTTACAAGGGGAAAATGGGAAAATCCAAGGGAGATCACATGTTAAAATTCGAAACAATTCGGGATACAAGTACCACGATGAGCAGAGGCAAACCGTGGCATCAATAAAGAGGCAGAATCAACCAGACACCTTAAAGATAGCTTCCTTTCAGGCAATTTCTGCCAAGATATATTGGCTAGCTTTGTCTTATCGTCCTCTGGAAGCAGACACCGTGTTTTGCGGTTATGATCAGCCTGACCTTATTATGCACAGTTCGACACACGGTATTAAGCTGCCGGCCAACATCATGCACACTGCAGGATCGACCGGCCCTGTCCACCAGAGTAGGTGCATATGCGAGTACAGCCAACAATAACTGCATCCATGTGATGGCCGGACAGAAATGGCAATGGGCATCATAGTTTGGAGGAACTCGTTAGCATCTGCCATAAAAAAATCACTTCAATTGGTCAGCTGAAACCACCAAGCCCCCCTCCCTCCCCCTTGCCCTGGTGGCATGCTCAACGTGAGTGCCTGACTGCTCCTTTCAATCGCTTTGATAGGCATAAAAAGTACAAGGCTCACGAAGCTGTTCTCTGCATGCTACTGTCTTGCCATGACACTTTAGAAGTGAAATGCAAACTGTGAAGTAACATGGTTTCGAGCATGCAAAGAACCCTACCTACAGGGTGCCATCCACCGGCTGGCATGACCCACTGCTGTTGCTGATGCATGAGTACATGTCAATAATCAGCGGCTCACGTGGATAAATAGAAGTGACGACGATGGCACAATACTTTATTCACACCGTTAAATTGAATGCACTCCATGGGACAACAGCCTTGACCACGGGGTCAACTGATGCCACCAGAAAAGTCATTGCAATGAGTAAAATCTCGGCTTGCATGACGGTACAGCTTGATGGCTACTGTACAGCGGTCATACCACTGAATGCGGGAAGCTCTTGTACCTCAACTGCCAGCCAACCAAAATGACAGACTGTGTCTTACACAGACCAAACGATAAGTAAGCACCTGGCTAGCCACTCTGGATGGTTGTGCCGGATAAATTTCGATCGACCAGGAGTCCTGTGGCGCCTGTTATGCTAGCGAAGGGCACCAATGCCCAGCTTCATTCATCAGGTCACCAGCAGCAAAGCTACTGTGTGTGCCAGCCATTGCCCACGTGCTGTTTTACTGTCAGGGGAAGGTAAGGCAAGTCAAGGCAATTTTGCTGGTCATCCCACGGATGGCTCACCAAGGCATCTTGCTGAGTTTTTCCTCTCTAACGGTATCTCCTTTTTCTGGGGTTTTCTCCACTCAGTGTGGAGTTTCTACCAGACCTCCACCGTAACCTGGCCTGTCACTCAATAGAGTACCACCGCCTTAACAGACCCATCAGAAATACGTTTGGTGGTTTGAAAATCTGGTTCCGTCAATTCGTTAACAATGAAACTCAAACATAGCATGCATGAAATGTCTACTCTTGTAACACTGGTACAGCTATAGACATAGAAAAGTGAGGCGACCTCAATCATACCTTGGACAGACTTACAAAACTATCCAACCAAACTGTAGCCAGTTATAGAAAACCGCTCAAATTAATGACAATAAATTGGCAGCAACGCTACAGTATGTGTGTCATTACTAGTAAACACACTACAACCGGGATGCTCACGATATAGAAGTACATTGTGCAAATGCACACTGCCTCCTTCTTTCGATCCACAGACACGGTCGTCCATGCCACAGGCTCTTACATAATTTGCTACCTTCTCTTTGTCTTTGGGGCAGGGGGAGTGACAGCACTCATGACAATCGCGTGTGACGTCATTCACGACTTTATCACACGCTCTCGCTAACTCTCTCCAAATCTCTCTCATCAACAGCTCAAGAGCAAGCAGCCCCTCCAATTAGGTACTGACTGCTACTACCAACTACCTGTGCAGTATACCAACTCTCAATCTCACTGCAGACTCACCAACTTTCGTGGTGACAAAAACTCTTCAATCAAAAAGTCGGTCTCATCGGCCACCGTCGGCTCCGGATTAATCTTCCCAGTAATCTCGGTGATCCGCACTCCTCTTGCCAGCGCAGAACTCGGCCGTGCAGCTGCCGTGACCGCTGGAGGACTGCGCTCATCCATGAAAGATAGGCTGCAAGAGATGGTGTGATGAAAAATTGCAGTGGAGCTCACACGGAGAGAAAAGCGGGGGGGGGGCACGAGAGTGGCACGAGCAGGAGCAGTTTCCGACCCGAGGAGTGCGACCTCGGAGGTGGATAGCAAAGCAGCAGCATCAGTGGCTAGCAAAGCAAAAAAAAAGAAGCAAAGCAGTGCAGGCAGTGCAGTGCAGGTCTATCGGTGCAGAGGCCTCACAATATACCAACTTGTTGAGGGGACCTGGCATAAGACGACGATTTATGAGATTTTCCAAATGTAGCTTTGTGAAAGGTGGCAAGCTATATTTTTAATGTAAAACGCACGAAACTAAATGTATATATGCCATTACCAGTAATTTCTAACGGTAATACACCAGTATATTGGTACGATGGAGCTTCTTGCAAAGCACACACACACACACACACACACACACACACACACACACACACACATATATATATATATATATATAATATATAATATATGTATGTATTGACGACACAATAATCCTGGAATGCACTAGGTAGCACAGGATGAGCATGAGCATATTTAGTATACCAGTGATGGATGACTCTGTACTTACCACTCCAAAAAAAATTCCTAGCTGCTTAAACAGCCTCTTTTTGTATAGCGACAGAAGAGCCTTGATGGCTATCACCACCACTTGCAGTGGCGATAAAGGATCGCCCACCGCAGGAATCGAACCCACGACCTCGGGACCGAGGTCACGAAAGCAACCGCCTTGCCTAGTATGCCATCACGGCTCTACACAGCATTGATCAAGTACCACATTCTCACACGATCAAAACCATTATTGCTCTAGGTGTATCCATCTACATATGATGTGTAAGTGTAATTGCTCGCATCTGCTGGCTTCGAGTCAGCAAACTGGGATTTGACATGATGCACTATCCGACAGCACCGTAAAACATGCTGCTATTGCATGCAGTGTTATTGGGGGCTGACATTGACTCTCCACACGAGACGGGACGAGAGGGACCATGCAAATAAATAGCAGATATTATTTGTTAAGATCAATCATCGGTTAATGCATCCATATACTGCTTTTTCAGCATATCATTTCCTGTGTGCACTGGTTCAAGCGTTATTAATATAAACCGACAAATAGAGAAAAAGGCTATGGGACTGGGGAGACCGGCAGACGACGATGAGTAGTAACATGCGAGAACATTGAGGTTTTTAAACAGAGATTGTTGTTTGATCCAAATACGGATGCCATAAGAATGCCTAATAATTTAATGTAACAAATGTTAAGTCCAACCAAGCACAAGCACACTTAAGCACAAATAAGCACACTTGTAATTACATAAGCCCCACCTTTCCACAAGGACCACTCGCCGTGCATTTGTTACATCCCGACTAGACTAATGTAACCCAGTACTCAAAGGTCTCCCTGCCTGTGCAATAAGATGCTTACATTTGGTGGAAAACTCTGTGCTAGGCTTTTTTGCCTATTACTACTGCCGGATCGCACCCCTTCTCACTGAAGCTCACCATCAAGCGTATCGACTTCAAGTTTCCATCACTCATTTTTTGGTCAAATGCTTGGAAAATACAATAGCAGATAGCTAGGGTGCATGTAGCCAAAAAAGATACTGTATTCGTATTTTTACTGCATACTGATTTTCTGACAGTAAAACCAAGACAAAGAAAGTGACAAAAAGTCAAGAAATTAGGCAAGTGAAACTAGCTCAGACCACTACTTCAACACTCGCTGGTTCAATAGTTGCGTATTAGACCGAGGAGATGTTTCTACTCCTACTCAAATCCTTTGCATCTTTCATGAGTAGTGTTGGAGCACACGGCTGTTTATTTTATTCGCAGCACTAATTCCCAGGTCAGCACTCTGTATATATATTATAACGGCCTACAAGCACCACACACAGCCAGTCCTCTGGGTGGGGGGGGGGTTCTCTCATGGTTATTGAAACGTGGTGACAGTGGTTGGAAGACTACGCCTGAGATCAATGCATCAATCATCAATCATCTCTGCATCAATAGAAGGCAGAAACTTAGAGAGGACCCGGAATAGTGTACTGTCACGGGAAGACAATTTCCTAAAATTAGCAACGCAATGTAAAATGGTACAAGCAAGATCCCCAAAGGTCATGCAGTCAGCCAACTATGCATCTGGTATTGATAGAACAAGTAAGCAAATAATGCAAATAGGAAAGACAAGACAAGCTCACACAAGCAGACTGGTGCACATGCACACACAAACATGCATGCACACACACACACACACACACACACACACACACACATATCTGGCTTAGTTGCACATTCATTTTCATATGAAAATTGGTTGTTAGAGAATGCACATGAAGACACATCGGTGGTGCGTTAGTTTGTTGGGATGAAAATTCGATGAGTGTCGGTAGACATTGGCACAGGAGGTTCTCAGTGGTGGTGCAGAAATTGGCTTCGAAAAGAATTCAGAAATGCTGGTAGGAGACTATCCTAGAAGACAAGTGGCACCACTTGTTGATTCCGAGGTAAATACAAATTCCCAACCATTCGAGTGAGTTTAACGAGACATTAAACTAGCTTGGAAAGTAGACACGGTCGTTTTACCTGGACAGCTCCATTTTGTAATAATAGCTGGCTGTCACGGCAATTAATGCTGCTCACGATCTGCAGTACGAACGCTAGCCGCAGAGATAGCCAAGCTGATAAATTCATCCCTAGACTCGGCATTTTCACAGCGAGGTGTGTGGATGCAGTAATCCAAATGCTAATAGAACGATACCCAAAATTATGGAAGCCCCGTACATACATTCCTACTAAACGGCAGTTTAAATCTTGATCTTCAAAGAGTGTATTCGTTCTTGATGGCAGGAAATTATGTAGACGCTAAGATTAGCTCAATCTCACAGTCTGTGTGAAGTTACGGCTCACTCCAGGGTAAAAAAGACGTTCGATAGATGAAGTAGAGTGAAGAGCTTCGCGGGAATGGCGGCCGACTGAAGTTGTCTTCAGTTGCTCGCGACGTTCTACGCCGGCGCTCCTTTACCGAGCATCCTATTTAATGGTGTAATAAGCTGTGACTTCATCCGGACTGCTTACACGAATAAATATTGACCTCTACACTACTTCAGAGTATTACGGAAATTTATTGGGATCGGTGGCAAGCAAGCGTCTACGCTTTCACCCAGACGAGCTGGCGGCCTACCTCCCTCTCGCCGCAAACCACTAGCCACGCCCTTCATTCGAGCAAAGAATATAAATGTCCGCACACTTACTCTAGCTTCAGAGAAACATCGTAGCCATGGGAGAGTAAGCTGCATGATTTAAAATCCATTAAGGTGACAAGTGGCGGCAAGCCTCATCTTCGGGAATGGCACCAACCACCTGCAAGTAAGCGCGCGTTCTGAGCTGAGACGCGGCACTGGCTGGGCAACGCAAACGCGATATTCCCAAGTTCATTCATGCTGGCCGCTCCCCCAGACGAAGTCAGCCAGCCGCGAGAAAATACAGGGCACCACGAGGCGGACCGTAGGATACATATACGAAGAGCGTAGTCTACTTGCATTGCGAGATTACTCTGAGTTAAAGCTAAGAAATTTTAAAAATCGAGACTTTATGGCGCGTACGAGACTGGCCGTTGAGCAGCAGCAAGTATGTCCACAAGGCAGGAAATTGCCGTGTAGCTCGCAATTCTGTAAGGGTCGGCGAAGCCCGGCAGGTGCTGACCCAAGTCTGAAAGGTACCAAAATTTTAGTATGCCAAAAAAGGATGCTTCATTATACCTATCTTGCCTTCATCCTGGCGACGGTGGAGCGGCGCCCGAAAATGCAGCGTCAAAGAGAGTGGCACCCCTGGCTCTACGCGGCCATCACTGTTGGCAACGGCTGACGCCCGTCGCCATCTCCAGCCTCTCTTGTGGCGGCAGGCATCCTATGTCATAAACATGTAAAATTGATATTTTTATTCTTTTAATTAGTTTCTATAACAAAATATCATATTAATACTAGTTTTAGAACGTCTTTAGCGCTCATCTTGCTTACAGCAATACTGATTCGAAAAGGGACTCGCTGTTTGAATCTACCACGCCCACTTCAGACTGCTGCTTATGGTTTTTCGCATGGGACTCCGACACCAAAGCGCGACACTAAAACACGATAAGCTTGTGCCTGTTTCAGTTGAAATTTCAATCTGGTGACATTTCTGCATATTTAAGCTCACACGCCCCTGACTTGACCATATTTAAAAATAACTTGAAAACACCTATTTTGGACAGCATTTAGTGGGTCCCTGTGATTCGTGCTTTATGTGCTCATGCGTGCTGACACTGTGCATGCTGCCACTAATCACACTTGCATGCTGACCCTGTGCATTTCACCCCTAACCATGTTATTCATGTTGTTTATCAAGCATGATATTACTCACCATTCAATCGCGTTTCCATTTGCAGCAAATGTAAAGCGCCTAGAAAGAGAGTGAGTTCTCTGAGGGCGCTTTATCAACTGTATTATTATTATTATTGAGTCATAGCCCGGGGGCTATTGGCTCGCTCGCGCTTCGTAGCCTACGTCGTGGCTTCGAGTTCTGCAGCAGATGTTTCTTTACTCCTCGTTGCGAGAGGCGGCGAATGCTGGTAAGACTCCAGGCTGCCGCTAATACGCATTTGGCTTTTGGATCAGCCACCACTGATGCTTAAGGGTAAGGTGCTTGCACTTCGTGACCCAGGTCATTGGTTCGGGTCTTGAAGCAGACAGCCCTTCTGATTCTAAATAAATTACTTTTGAGTCAGCAAACCTGTACATTTTCATTTTTACTTTAAAGAAAATGGGTACGCCGGGAATATGTCAATTTCTAAATTATTCGGCTGGTGGGTTTTCCACTTTCTTCATTGAAAAGGGTTAATAAAAATAATACATTTGTATAGCGCCCTCAGAGAACTTTATCTCTGTATAGGCACTTTACATATGCTGTAAAGTAAGCATGATCAAAGGGTTAATGGTAACCTGTACAGTGTCAACTAGCATAATATACAGAGTAAAGTTCTTAGGCTGACAAACAAGACCGCCATGACTTGGCTCCTCCATAGTTAGCTGAACTGCTGCACCAGTTTCAGTCCCCACGTGCCCTCAGGTCTTATATGGACAATAAGTTAGCTGTTCCATTCTCTTTCACTTACAGATCGTCGGCGATAGAAGCTTTTGCTCTACGGGTCCTAGACTGCGGAAATCTCTCTCTCTCTCTCTCTCTCTTTCTTTACCTCGACATCCCGCTTCCACAGGCTTCCATGCGCGACAGCGAACCCCGCAAACCGCGCTGCACAGCCAATTTTTCGAGAAAGCAATGACAAGGTATCTTTTAAAGCAAAACCTAGCTGTCCTCTTTAACGCTATCGTCGGCGAGTATTGGTGTGGCTTGAACTCGGCGAACCGGTTGAATATAAGTGTCTCGCCTCCAGGCGAGCGCGCGCGTCCGTCCAGGCGAGCAAGCCCGTCCGTCCAGGCGAGCGCGCGCATCGTGCGCGTTGACGCGAGCGAACATCCCTCATGCCTCGCGAAGCACACGCGCTACCAATTAACTTGTGCAGCCGACGGGATGCCGTTTTAATTCTTCGCCGGGATGCTGGCGGGCAAAAAGGCGCACGTCTCAGCGGATCTCAGCAGCAGCCCTCTCGAGCTCTCTACCTGACTCTTGCCTTTTGCTCGGTCCGTCGTCATCGTTGTCCTCCTCTACGGTTATTATGTAGCGATGCGGTACCTTAAAATTGAGCGGGTCGCATTTGTCAAGATACCAACTTAAACGGGGCAGGTAGCTCTAGCGCAAGTCGTTCTCGCCAGCGCTCACGGGCAAGAGATCGACGTCAGGTACTCTGCACGCCTTTAAACCGCTAGATGTCTCTCTCATTCACCACTCAGCAGCGACGCATAGGCCAGCCCGGCGCTAGTGGTGACCATTTGTTTTAGCGAACCCTGCGCTGCCGTCTCCTGTCACATTTTCCCTAGTGTCTCAGCCCCCGGGGTAAGGCATGCGCTCTTGACGACCCGGGTAGCAGGTTTCAATTCGGCTCAATCCAACCTTCAAGCGGCGGCGATAGCTGTTAAGGCACTTCCGTCGCTAAGGCGGTTGCTTTTCACGACCTCGGTCCCGATGTCGTGGGTTCGAATCCTGCGGTGAGCGATTCTGTGTAGCCCCTGCAAGCGGTGGCGATAGCCGTCAAGGCTCTTCTGTCGCCATTCAAAAAGAGGCTGTTAAACCAGCTAGTATGTTTTTTACATAAACGAG
Organism: Cristatella mucedo; assembly: GCA_009760855.2. Taxonomy (NCBI): domain Eukaryota; kingdom Metazoa; phylum Bryozoa; class Phylactolaemata; family Cristatellidae; genus Cristatella; species Cristatella mucedo. Next base: position 2,461,672 of record WPIO01000013.1, read on the forward strand.
GCTGTCGAGTCGGCGCGGCCCTGTACGGGCGGCGCGGCCGTGCAGGCGGCCCGGTTACAAGCTGAGTGACAGGAGAAGAATCCTAGCGCTAGCGCGAGCCGGACAGAAATAATCGCGGCGCCGGCGAGAAAAGAGGGCAAAGGTCGTCCGTGTACCATCGAAGCCTTCTTAACTGGGAAAGGCAAAATGTCGTGCATCTTTATAGCATGGCTGCCGCCATCACCCCGCCCCGCTCCACCCACACCCAACCCCCCTATCCGATGCTGCGTAGCCGATCCGAGTCCGGAGGGCGGGGCGGCCGCAGCCGGAGGGCACGGCCTAGCAGCACGGCCCGACGCCGACTCCCCGCAGTCCCTCGAGCTCACCGACGCGGGCGCGGTTTGTTCACCGCTGGGAGTCCAAGGTTTTCGCTTCGAATGTCGGAACCGGAGCCGCCGCGAAAGCGGACCAGGCGCAGCGTCGCCGACGTCCTCGGTAACGGGTGCGCGCGCGCGCGCACGGGCGAGAGAGCGATTCCGGCCGGTCGCTTTTCGACTGCCCGGCGCCAATCGTCGCGGCCGAAATCGATTGCGCGTCGCGGCGACGGCGGCGGTCGCGAGCCGTTTCGAGCTCGCCGTCAATCTACGGTCGGCCGCCGTTCGCCGCCGGTGCTCCAGAACCTACGGCGACTGCACAAACCAACGGCGACGACGCGCTCCGGCGTAAGGCGGGCGCGACCGAACGCGACGACCGCTCTTTTGTACGCGATCGGATCCTCCGGTGCCAGTAATGGAGCCCTCAGGCGGGCTCTGCGTCAGCGCGCTCGCGAGCGAGCGAGCGCTGAGTGCCGGTCGGCTCGCTCGCGCTCTCCTGCGGTGCGTCTCGCCCGGCGCCGCGCGGCAGCTGTGCCGAACGCTAAGCTGGCGGTTTTTTACCGCTGGACTGCCGCAGCGCCGCGGTCGAGCATCTGCGTCGCATTCCTTAGCGATAGCGGCCGGCACGATACGGTAGGGGGTAGGAAGGCACTCGGCCACTCCCCGCCCCGTGCGTGCGCGCGCGCGGGCTTGCTCGTTGCGCAGCAATTTGTCCTTGCGGTGTAGACCGCAGCCGGCGTCTGGCGATTATCCTGATTGAGCGCCGCGAGAAAAAGGTGAGGGCGCCGGCAAATCTATTAAGATGAGTCGAGGAGAGCGACAGCAGCGGCGCGCGCAGCGGCGGAGGCGACGCGTGCACTCTTGTACATCCCAGGAGCCTGGGGTGGCAATTCAGAATTCGCGCGCACTTTCTGCTCAATCCGACGCACCCCACCCCCGACCCAGTTACCGCCGCCAGGCGACGTCTGGCTGGTGGCTTCCCAGAAGGGCCTGCGGTGCGCGCTGCAGTGGGTGACCGGCAGTTGCCCCGCAGCTACTACGCGTCGTTTGTTCACACGGCAATGTCAGCTTGTGCTATAAGCCTAGCGCTCGTAGCAGGCTGTTCAACGCGGTCACCACAGTACGTTTATGTTTACGTTAAATAAGAGTTTCTCCGCAAAACCTAAATACTAAACCATAAACCATTAAGAAACCTAAACTTTAAACCCAAAACGTAGCCCAAAGAAATTCAAAATCTGGCGAGTAAACCGTAAATTCCAAAACATACACCCCCTAAATAATAAACGCAAAATCCTAAACCCTAAGCTAAAAAGATAACTAAAAACGTGTTCAATTAACCTAGATATAAACACACGTTCTCGACCATGTTGAACAGCCTGCTATGAGCACCGTGCGTGTAGCAGAACCTGACAATGCTGTATGAACAAACGACGCCGCCATATTAGCAGTGCCTCGAAGTGAAGTGCCGGAGAAAATCGGAGAAAGTGCGTCGCGAGCACGAAAAGGAGGCGCGCGAGCGCGAAGCAGTTGCCCGCGAAAAGCTGGCGCCGTCAACTTCGATGCCTGCCAGCGATTGCGTCGCTCGCTCGGATGTCCGACCGCAATCAGGTTCTTGGGCAATGCTGGCGTCGACCAGTTCAACGCCGATCGCGCGAGACCAAGCGCTGGCTCAGCGGCTAGGCGCCGCCGCCGCCGGCAGGGGGCGCCGCTGTCTCGTGAAGTTCAACGGTCCGACTGCATCGCCGGCGGCCCAGCGAGCGAGTCAGCGTTGCGTCTGCAGTCGCCGCCACCGGACGGGCATCAGTGATCGCGGGGGGGGGGCAGGCAAACGAAGAGGGGCCAGCGGCTCCGGCGGCTCCGGCGGCGCGAAGTGTTCGGTCAAGCCGCCCGCTCAGGAAACGCCAGCTGCCAACGGGAAAAAACGACTGGCTCTCTGCAAAGAAAGAGGTAAATCGTGACTGACTCATTGCAGCCCAGACGCGGCGTCGACGGGTGGGCGGCCGTGGCGATGGCGTCCGGGCCGACTAAGCGGGCTGGAAAGCCGTAGGCGCGGCCTGCCGAGTTCACCCGCTCATGCACTTCCGCTGCAGCTCGCGCGAGCGCGCTAGAGGCCGCAAGCGACAACCTGACGCGACACTGCCTGAGCCTACCGGCGGCGCGGCGGCGGCGGAGCGCCGGCCCGCATCATAGTCGTCGCCGCCGCCGCCCGCCCTGGATTTGTGTTGGTTGCATCGTAAGCTGGCTCTGTATGCGCTGTGAGTTGTCCTTCGAATACTCGCACGTGCTGTTGCTGTGCATGTCATCATTATTAACAGGCTTTCTTTATAGCACCATCTTAATCAAGCGCCTAGGAAGAGATCTAGTTCTCTGACGGTGCTGTATAGATGCCTTATTACTATTATTATTATTATTATTATTATTGTTATTATTATTACTATCACCATCATCATGCAGTAGATACAATTGCTTGTGCCGGCCGGCAGCCAACGGACGAGGTAATAGGGATGCGGACTTGTTAGATTGGAGTGGCGCTGACCGATTTGAACCTTATGCGCCACAAACCTCAAATCCTTTGGAGACCGTGCATTTAGTTCGTATGCTCCCAAAGCCTGGAACTCCCTCCCGACCTGCGTCAGAGCATCCCCTGACCTGACCACATTTAAAAGGAACTTAAAAACACACCTATTTAGGACAGCATTTAGTGGGTCCCTGTGATTCGTCCTTCACGTGCTTATGCGTGCTGACACTGTGCATGCTGCCACTAACCACGTTTGCATGCTGACCCTGTGCATGTCACCCCTAACCATGTTATTCATTTTGTTTGTTTTTTAAGCATGACTTTACTTACCATTTAATTGCATTTCCCTTTGCAGCAAATGTAAAGCGCCTAGAAAGAGATTGAGTTCTCTGAGGGCGCTTTATCAAGTACATTATTATTATTATTATTATTACTTGGCTACTGCACGGCCACTGCAGGTCTCGCTCGCCCCGCCCTCCTTCGGCGCTCGCGCGGGTGCTGGGCATCTGCTGGGCGGCGGCGTTGGCGGCTTCGGCGGCTGGGATTCTCGATTTGCAGCCGTCTTCTGAGCTCGGCGATAGCTGCGGCCATTGTGGCTGCCAGGCCGTGGCGCGCGACAAACTTACGACATCCCGAGCGCGCTGCGACCTTATCAAGTGCATACCTTATAGTGCATACCTTATCAAGTGCATTATTATTATTATTATTATTATTTGGCGGGTCACGGCTCGCACGCGCTCGCACGTCGGGTCGGATTAAAGGTAGGATTAAAAAAAGGTCGAATTAAATAAAGGTCGGGAATTCGCTGAGACTGAACCGAGTGCCTAGAACGACTGGCACGCGAAGCCGCCGGCAAGCGAGCGACGAAGGCGCGTCCCGGCAGACGCTCGCTAGGGGGCGCTTACCGTGAGGTGCGGCGTGAAAAGCGACGGGATAAAAGGCGGGTGAGAAAAAGCTCTGTACCGACGTCGGGATTGTAGCAACGGGCAGCTGAGGGAGTTTCTTTGAGCACTTTAGCGGGAGCCGCGAAGCGCTACGGGCCTGGGCTCGTCATCTGCGGTCGCCAGCGAACGCGGACGAAGCGAAAGCACAATCCGCCGAATTTCGCCGACCGCCGCGGGTAAGAAAACGTAAGAAAACACTAAATACCCTTTGGCGCGGCCCCTTTGCCGGCGACGCCGCTGCATTGCTAGTGCGCCGGCATTTGACGAAGCGCAATACGGGCTAACAATCTCGCTGTTTTGGAGTTCAAACTAAAAATTGGTTCTGACGATGCAGCTGTATTCAATCGTTTGACTGGTACTTTTTAGAGAGAGAGAGAGAGAGAGAGAGAGAGAGAGAGAGAGAGAGAGAGAGAGAGAGATGAGAGAGAGAGAGAGAAAGCGAGAGAGAAAGAAAAAGAGAGACAGACAGACAGAAAGACAGAAAGAAAGAGAGAGAGAGAGACAGAGAGAGAGAGAGAGAGAGAGAGAGAGAGAGAGAGAGAGAGAGAGAGAGAGAGAGAGAGAGAGAGAGAGAGAGAGAGAGAGAGAGAGACAGAGAGACAGAGAGACAGAGAGAGACAGAGAGACAGAGAGAGACAGAGAGACAGAGACAGAGAGAGGCAGGGAGAGAGAAGAAGAGAGGACGCGTTATCAATACAGCTGATTGTGCATTCTGAAAGTTTTCCTCGCCGTTGCCGGAGCGTTTAAATTGTTTCTTTAAAAAAAAATACTTAAAACGAAGCCAGATGTGAACGAGAATTACAAGACAGCGTGCTAGGCTGCATTATTTTTTAGACACCGTCGATGGCAAAGAAGAAATCACCTACGTTCACTGGCTTATGAAATCGGAACCAAAGAGTTGCATTGTCAGTGACGCAGACGTCCAGGTATGCCCGTTGCGATGATGGCAAGTTCGTGCTCGCGCTCGCGTGCGGCTATGCGTTCGGTCTTCGATGTGGACTACGTGAACACTACTTAAGGAGGAGCAGGAGAGTTTAGCAACGCTGGCTTTTCTAATTACAGTTTGATGTCAGTTACCTCGAGGCTGCGCCGAGCCAAACCGCAAGCTGGCGAGGAGTGCGAAGCTACCGGGTAATCGTGTAACATAGACATATCCGCCAGCCGACAATGACACCCCACGCACTAGCGCGATGGCGCTTTGCTTTCGAGGTCTCACAGAGACGTCAGGTGCCGCCGCAGCTCAGCCGTACGTCCTAGATTGCTAAACTATGAGCGGACGCAAAAACAAGCATCCCCATCAAGCGTCCACGTTGAACTATTCTGGCACCACAAGTCAAGAGGTTTTGCTATTGTGCACACGCAAACGGGGAAATGCGTCCGCGAGAGCGCAAAACGCGGCCGATTACCCGATTTCCGTGTTTACACCCGAAGCATCGTCTACCTGAGGCGGAAGGCGCGATGGCGGTGGCGGGAAGGCGTACTCGAGCAGCGCGGCTCGCTGTGCTTGCTGCTCTCAGCTGCTACTCTGCACCGCGAATACTGCTCAAATCTTGCAGGTCGTGTCAAATTGTGCTACCAATGCGCTATCTCCGCTGACGCTGGGCAAGGTTGTGCTGCTTTGTTGTCGTCCGAGAGAGTGCGAGCGAGAGAAAGAGTCGGGAGAAAGAGAGCGGCAGAGAGAGGCCGTGAGAGCGAGAGCAAGAGGGAACAAAAGAGCAAACGAGTGACGGGGTGAACGAGAGTGAAAACGACAGAGACAGTAAGAGCGAGAGGAAGAGAGAGTGGGAGAAAGAGGGGGGAGAGAGCGAGAGAGAGAATGAGAGAGAAAGAACGAAAAAGCGTGAAATAGAGAACGGGGAGAATGAGTGAGGGAATGAGAGAGACAGAGACAGATAAGAGACAGAGACAGAGAGAAAACGAGAGAAAACGATAGAGAACGGGGGAGAGAGAGAGAGAGAGAACTGACTGAGAGAACTTAGCAAGAGAACGAGAGAGAAAGAAAGAGATAACGAGAGAGAGAGCGAGAGAGAGAGAGAGAGAGAGCGAGAGAGAGAGAGAGAGAGCGAGAGAGCTAATAATAATAATAATGCACTTGATGAAGCGCCCTCAGAGAACTCAATCTCTTTCTAGGCGCTTTACATTTGCTGCAAAGGGAAATGCAATTGAATGGTAAGTAAAATCATGCTTGAAAAACAAACAAAATGAATAATATGGTTAGGGGTGACATGCACAGGGTCAGCATGCAAATGTGGTTAGTGGCAGCATGCACAGTGTCAGCAAGCATAAGCACGTGAAGGACGAATCACAGGGACCCACTAAATGCTGTCCTAAATAGGTGTGTTTTTAGGTTCTTTTTAAATGTGGTTAGGTCAGGGGATGTTCTGACGCAGGTCGGGAGGGAGTTCCAGGCTTTGGGAGCATACGAACTAAATGCACGGTCTCCAAAGGGTTTGAGGTTTGTACGAGGTATTTCTAGACTGTTGGATTCCGAAAAGTGGGTGGTACGATGCTTGGCCTGATGGGGGAGCATGTCGGAGAGATAGGCTGGAGCGATAGAATGAAGGGACCTAAAAGTGAGCGAATCCGTTGCTTGACTGGTAGCCAGTGCAGGTCGGCGAGAAGTGGAGTAATGTGGCAACTGCGACGCTCACGACAGACAAGCCTAGCTGCAGAGTTTTGCACCAGCTGCAATCGCCTGATCGCACATGCTGGTAGGCCAGTGAGCAGTGAGTTGCAGAAGTCGAGACGAGATGTCACGAATGCATGGACCAACTTAGACGTGGTATCCTTATCTAAACAAGTCCGAATTTTAGCAATATTATGAAGCTGAAAATAGGCAGCTTTGACTGTGGAGCTGATATGGTCGTCTAACGAGAGGTCGCTTTGGAATATGACATCTAGATTTCGAGCTGATTCGACAGGAGATATGCTGGCAGAGCCAGTTTTGAGCGTCAGCCTTTCCAATTTCTGAATCACACTGGGTTTGCCCATAACTAGTAAGTTAGTTTTGTCAGCTACCTCTAACCCACCCCCGTCTGACATACCAGCGCACTATTGCTTTGAGTATTTTCCTTCCGATGTCAAGCGCCTAGAAAGAGATTGAGTTCTCTGAGGGCGCTTTATTGAGTGTTATTATTATTATTATTACTATTATGCAAGTAAATCGTGACGACGCCGTAGGATTTTTCTCACCTTTGCCGTTTCGTCGCTGCAGGATCGAAATTTTCTGAAACAAATGAAATCGGGTCAGCAAGCGTTCTTCTACCGTAGCAACTGCAAGGAGCCTGGGATAGCGGGCATCTTCAAAGTAAGTGCAAGGGTCAAAGGCTCGACGGTTAGAAACGAGTCACCCGGATGAGCCGACTGCAGTCCCTGAGCATCGTTGAGCGTTTCAGATTGTGAAAGAATATTACGCCGATCCGACGCAGTTTGATCCAGAGAGTCCTTACTACGACAGGTACGATCGCCATCGCGCAGCGCTTCGAGCGCCACCTTCCGAGCGTCTCCGCGCTGGGGCCCCCGAAGCTGACGTGAGAGTGCCAGTGCAGACAAGCGGCGAGCGCGCGACATCGCGGTGGCTGCGCCCTCGTTCGCCCTTCACATTCGGGCAACCGTTGACTTCGCGGCGCTCTTTAGAGCCGGTCTGAAATGGGTCAACTTTATCGATTTGCTGCGTTGGCATTTCTGATATAAATTTGAAGTTTTCTCCCCGCACCTGTTGCCACGGCAGAAACAGCGAAAACTTGGTTTGTGGTGCGGTCCAAATTTTCAGGTAATACTTCCGTTTTCTGTAGAACTCGAACTCGGTTTTCTGTAGAATTCGAACCGCGGTTGTTGGAATGCAGTTTCCGCTAGCAGGTTTTTCACTGCGTCGATCTTTCACCGGTAGTGTAAGCATCGGGCATATTTCGGCATGGAGCAGAGTTAGCTGATCGCGATGCGCGAGTGCAGTGTTTTCTTCATTTTCTCCGCGAGAAATGAATGGATTGAATATGAGAGGAAACCGTTATGTTTGTGTCGCGCACAGATCAAGACGGCTCAAGCAGATGCCGTTTATTTCGGTGACGCGGAACCGGGCCGAACGGCCTGCAAGCAACTGGTGCAAGTGGGTCCGCTGTTCTCGCCTCAGCGGCTTCTGCCGGTCTGGTCCACTGTCGCGGTACGGCAGACCCAACAGAAACCATTTCAACTAACGAGACAATCGAGCTCGCTGCGGAGAAGCGGTGGCGCGTCCATTCATTTTGTCCGAACCTCCGGCTCCACGACTCCGCGTGCACAGAAGGCGCTGTCGCAGCTCTTCACGCCTGCTCAGTGCACGTGCTCGATGCACGTCGGGTAGCTGCGAGACGGCTCTGGTGGGCGGATGAGCTTCGGATGAGGGTCTAGGTTGGAAGAGAAGGACTCGCTAAGCCACACTCTGGACTCTTAAGTCATTCGCGAGCAACCGCATCATGATGAACGCGCGCCAGTTTGTTCACGCTTCGGGGACCCGTAAAATTACGTCCATTTGTGTACACGGAGTGGCACATTGCATATCGCCGCAATAACAATCAGTTGGGCCCAGTGGTTAGGGGCTCGCACGCTTCAATCAAGGTCAAGGTGGATGTATTCGATGGCCGAGATCGTGGGCTCGAGCCACGTAGCATATGCGAAGCGCCTGAATGGAAATTAAGTTCTCTTAAAAAATACTATCTGATTTAACAGCCTCTCTTGTATAGCGACAGAAGAGCCTTTACGGCTATCACCACCGCTTGCAGTGGCGATAAAGATCGCCCACCGCAGGATTCAAACCCATGACCTCGAGGCCGAGGTCGTGAAAAGCAACTGCCTTACCTAGTGTCCCATAACGGCTCACCGGGCACTCTACAGATGGATTATACACACAAATATATATCCGTTCCAAAATCTTCTGTCTCGTTTTACCGTTGGGACTGCGCTTTATTGCTTGGAAGAGGAATGCCACATTGAACGAAGTTAAAGGGACTGACCCTGTCTTGCTTGCCGCGGGAGCAGCTGGCTAGATCTCCGCTCACCGGCGCCACGCGCGGCGTCGCTGCTCAACGCGGCAGTTCAAGCGCGAGGGCGCGAGATTAAAAAGCACGCGGGAGCGAGCTAGCGGGCGACGAGACGCCGCCGCCGCCACCGCTCTGCGTTCTGGGTTACCGCTCTGTAGAGCCTGCCGCCGCCGCGGATTTTGCGTCTGCCGCTTGCCTCCGCCGACCGTCTAGGTGGACTTGGCAGAGCAGCGGCTGCGCTCTTGAGCACGGAGGCGCAGAGAGCCGCTGCGCCGTATGTCTGCGCAGCGGCTCTCTGCAGCGTACGTCCGTGCCGCAGCTCTCGCAATGGACGGCTTCTCCGCCCGCGCGCGCGCGGGGTCGGGCTTCCGCCTCCGCCCGATTCGCGCGCTCGCCTTTGTAGGAGGAGCAAGGAGAGCCGTCCGCGATGGTTCGCCGTCGACGTGCAGCCGGCGCGCAAGCTGAAGAGATTCATACCGCAGGCGGAGCTCGAGGACTTGCGCGCAAAGCACAAGCGAGACGGAGGACCGCTGCAGCGACTCGCGCCGTTCACCGCCGCCGCCCGGCTGTCCGCGCAGCCGCTAACTGACGGTAGGCGTGCGCTGGTCTTACCGGCCGCTCGGACGCCGCGACGCACCAAGTGCGGTCGAGCAACCGGGCAAACCCCCGCTCGAGCGTCGACGCTTTGCATTCGAACCGACGTGAGCACGCGAAAATTGCAAAGCGGTAAAGAGAGACGCCGCCATCGGTTTTAGCAGCGGGCGAACTTTCCTGCTCTTGCTCTTCTGTTGTCAAAATCAGTCGTCGCGCTGAGGCAGCGGCAGTCCTAGCCTGTTTTTAGCGCTTTCAGAAGATGGAAGTGTCCAAGGTCGGCCATTTCCACCACGGTTGGCCATTTTCTACCGAGGTCGGCCATTTTCTACCAAGGTCGGCCATTTTCCGACATGTCCGGCCATTTTCCGCCAACGTCGGCCATTGCCGTCAAGGTTGGCCATTTTCGTCCAAGGTTGATCATTTTCTGTCAAGGTCGGCCATTTTTCGCCAAGGTCGACACATTCTAGACTTTTTTTTGCGAGGGTCACTTTATGTACCGCACCTAGCAGTCTCACCGTCCAGCGAAAAGCGCGAGCGTGTGTCGACCAGCCGCCGCAACGTAAAACTAGATTATAGTAATAGTTTCATACCGATCCAGTTGCCAAAAAGTAATTGTAACCGGAGGCCTTCAAATCTAAGCCTAAAGTTCCCATCTTGATGGACGCGATCCTGTTTCAAGCTGCTTTGGCTGCTCTCTTTTCTCGCCGACCTCAAGCGCTCAGCCACCCTTCGCACCTCGCGTCGCAATCCTCGAGCGTAGCAGCGGGAGTTGAGCGCAACGTGAACACCGCATCAACCGTCGGCCGCTCGCGCCGAGCGCCAAGTTCGCCGCAGTGCAGGCGTCTTAGCTCTAGCGAGTGCGGTGCTCGAGACCTCTACTAGAGTTCGCCCCGCGTATCCAGCGGCAAGTAGGCTCATGCGCGACTCGGCATATTTGCGCCCGCTTAGCGCGACCGATTGGAGCCAGTTCAACCGGGAAGTAATAGGAATAATAATAATAAATGTTAATATAAACATATCTATAAAGATAAATAATAGGAGACGAAAGAGATTAGCCAAACGGGCAGCCATTGACACCACCACCTCGGGTCTTAGCGTATGGGTGAGGTGCTCGCACTTCACGACCCAGGTTGTGCGTTGGAGTCCTGCAGTGGAAGGTCCTTCATTGCTCAGTGCGATTGGTGGTGACAGGCCATAAGGCTCCTTCTGCTGCTACGAACAGCTCGCTGCCTGCGGACTCGCTTCGCTGAGTCATGGTAGTTCCGTCACGGAAGACAACACGTGTCATCTTGCCGCTTGACGAAAGTTCGCCATCTTGCCGCGTGACAGATTCTCTCACTTTAATTATTAGAGGTATAAATGAGGCGGTTAAATAAGCTAACCTGCACTTGACTTCCTATTCTTTTTTATCTCTTTCTTGCCCACCGAGCAAGGTATGTGGGGTCACTTTCGACCCTAGCGTATCTGGTTAGTCGTATTGCATGTACGTGTGTATGTATCTCCGTCTGTAACTCCACAAAGCCACAAACACTATGTGGGTGTTACGCTGGAGAGTTTTGTATAGCACACTCACAGCCTAAGCGGCTTTCGGTACGCATTCGGTAGCCAGCAGACTTCATCTCATGCAACGAAGAGAAAGTGGGAAGCATAGCAGAGTCAGGAGAGCAGTTGAGCTAGTGAGTAGCATGGAAGTAGCAGCTCAGGACCGCTGAAAAGGATGAACCATAGTCGGCAGTAGGAGAGTAGTTGTCGTTGCGTAAGAATTGTGGAAGCGAGTTTCACTGTGTAGGACCTGCAGAGCTAAAGCTTCCATCGCCAACGGTCTTTAAGCGGAGGAATGGAACAGCTAATTTATTGTCCAATATAGGACCTGAGAGCACGAGGAGGCTGAAACTGGTGCAGCAGTTCAGCTAGGTATGGAGGAGCCAAGCCTTGTGGGTTAGCGTAAAAACTTTGTATCCATTGATCGACCCGCCACCATCCTAGCTCTTTTAGCAAAGAAGACACGCGGTCAAACCTCTGGGGCTTGCAAACTAGCTTTGCAGCCATATTCATAGCCATTTGCCGTGACCTAGATGCTTTCTTTGGTAGCCCAGCCAAAAGAGAATTACAATAATCAAGCCGAGACAGAACTAAGGAGCTAGTTAAATTTTGTCCATTCTACTGTCAAGATAAAACCAGCTGCTAACCCTTGAAACGGCTAACGGCAGTCTGACTTCTTGCGGTGCCGCGAAGAAGTCCTGATGGCTTCTGGATACTGTATTGTTGTAAGTACCCAGTGTCGATACATTTTAAAAGTGGCGAGTTGCCTCGACTGCGCCTGCCTCGCGCGAGTTAAACAGAACCGTTTGTCTGTGCACAGTTTTGCCCCTCTCTTGTCCACTTCCGCCGCCGCCTCGAGTCTCGCTGTCTCGCCGGTCTGAGCTCGTTAGCTGTTTACCTCAGACTCCGCCCCCGCGGATCCTGCGCAGCTGCACAGCTGAGCAAGGTGCGCTCTCAGCGAAAGGTGCGTCGTCGAAACCAGTGGCGTCAAGCAGGCTCGGCCTTTCGCGCGCGCCGACGTGACGCGATCCGGAATGAAAAACAAGGGCGAGGCTCAAGCTTGCGCCGCTGCAAAATTAATGCCGTCTCCTCGTCCTGAGACGGCTGGCCGATTGTTCGCGAGCGCCGATGCGAGCGCTCTCGCAATGCGCTCGCGGTGTCGGCGAGCCGAGCGCTTATTGCTCTCGGGAAAAGGGGAGCTGTTTTCTGTTTCGAGACCGCTTTGTTGCCGTCCTACCGTCCGCGAGCCACCTGCGCCAGCCATCGGCGCCGCCCCTAGCCGCTCTCCCGCGCGGACAGACAGGCGTTCAATCAGGCGCAGCAGACGCTGCCGGCAGCGAGCCCCGCCGGGCCGCGTGCGCGAGCCTACCCCATTTCCGGCGGTCTCTTCGCCGCACTTCCGTGAGGCGGCAACGGTGGAGCGGATATGACGCAGCAGCGCAGTAAGAGAAGACCGATCAAGGCGTGCACAGTGTGCGTGCGTCGCGTCTGCAAAGGACGGCAAAGGCGGCGGCCGACGCCTTCGAGCGAGCGCAGTCTTGAGTACGTTGGCTTTGGCCGCGTTAGCGCGAGCGAGCGACGTCTCGCGCCGTCGCTTTCCGGTATCAAGCCGCTGCGCGGCCAGCGCGGGCAAACGACGCCGAGGAATGAGAGGCTATCGCCAACCGACGGCGCGCCCGCCCGCCCGCCCGCCAGCCGCGAAGGCGGAGCGTCGAGCCGTCGCGAAGTGTCGATCCGTCGGTCGCGGGCCGCTTCGCCCTAAGAATGCGCCGCGAGAGCGATAGGCACTCTCGAGCTTCTGTCAAGAATTGTCGTAGTGCTCGCCTTCGACGATCGAGGTCAAGGTGAACGCAACTTTGACGACCGACGTCAAGGTGAACTCAACTTTGACGACCGAGGTCCCGTGAGCTCGAGCCCTGTGGCGTATGCGAAGCGCCTGGATAGATATTCGGTTTTCTTGGGGGCGGGCGCCTTGTAAATGAATTTCTTTAAGACCCTGGCCGTAACGGCATCGCACACGAGGGACGGCTAGGCTGCGAACTCAAGCCAGTGCATACGACACGCTGGCAGACATCCATCGCTCTACGCTGACGCTGCTGGTTTGGCCTAGTGGTTAACGCGCTTGCCCCGACCAAGGTCTGGCCGAGGTCGCGGGCGCGAGCCCGTAGCACATATGTAGCGCCTGAATAGAGATTTTAAGTTCTCTTAGGGCCCTATACAAATGAATTATATATTATATACATTTTCAGAGAGAGTGCGGCGTCCCTCGCGGCCGATCGGTCAACTCCGGCTGAGTCCGTTTCGAGCGATTAAGTGACGTTAGCGGTCAGCGTCCGCGTGTTCTAGCGACGTTTCCGCACGCTGCCGCAGTCCGGGGCGTGTTGTTTCCAGTGTGATCTTGTCGCACAGCGGTGATCGTCGGCTTAGGCGTCTGACAACATTGAGAGCACTGCCGAGAGGCCTCAGCGCTGCTGTGAAGTGATCGCCGCACTCAGAGATTCCGCGGTCGCTGGTTCGAGCCCTGCAGCCGGCAACTCTGCTTTGCCCGCTGCAAGCGCGTGGCAGCAGAAGCAGCAGCCACGGTCGCTCTGCAGCCACGGTAGCGAGGCTGCTGAAATCACGCTGCCGTTCCTTGTTTTGTGCCGTCGCATGTTGAAAGAAGAGCCGCCGACCTTTGAGTCTTCGTTGCGTGAGGAGACGAAGTCTGTTGGCTACCGAACGCGTACCAAAAGCCGCTTAGGCTGCGAGTGCGCTATACAAAACTCTCCTGCGTAAGATCCACATAGTCTTTGTGGTTTTGTGGAGTTACAGTAGGAGAAACATTATATTACATTACATAGCGGCCCAAACAATCAGCATTAAAAAAGAAGACGGTCGAGATCCATCCGCCTTATGGCTCCCTCCCATCCCACAGTGCTCCCTCCCTCCATAGGGGGGGGGGTCGGGTGGTGACGCCCGCCTACCGGATTCAGATGCAGCTAGCGGCGGCGGCGGCGGCGGTGGTGGGACGCGCCGGCCAAACAACAGCCGCGGGGCTAGCGCGTAGATTCTAGCGCGTACGCCTGCCCGAGGCATGGCGGCGCACTGGTAATTGTCAGGCGCCTAATTTAGCGCTGGCGATTGCAGACGAATGGAATTTCATCATGGGACTCGAAGAAGGAGCGGACGAGTCAGCACAGACGGAAGGCGCGAACGCGTCGGCGAAACCGGAAGGCGCGGACGAGTCGGCGAAACCGGAAAACGCGGGCGAGTCGGCCCAACCGGAAGGCGCGGGCGAGTCGTCGCCGACGCAAGGCGTGGGCGAGTCAGCGAAGACAGAAGGCGCGTGAAGCGGTGGCGGCGGCGGCGCCGACCCATGCCCGTAGGGCGAACGGGGCGGCGGTGGCAGCGGCAGCTCGCTGCTGCTCTTCGCTGCGCCTTCCCGCACGCTCGGCCGGCCATGGCGGGCGGTCATGCAGCAGCAGATCACCTGGCGCGTTTTCCTTCCTTTTTCCGCACTGCGCTCGCGCGCTTGCGCTCCGACGCCGGAAGACTTGATAATTGGGGCGCCGGCCCCGCGGGCGTGTCCTGGGCGGACGCGCGCGCGCAGTGCACGATTCAAATCTACGCTAATTTGCTTTCATGCGTCTGATTAAATATGAATGCGAGCGGCGCGCACTTCGTGCGTTTTGTCAATGCGTAAGCCGGCGATTACCCCGAGGGAAAGCGGAGCGCGCGCCGCCGCCGCCGGCTCCTCCCCCGCTCTTGAAGAGAAGCTCCGCCCGCGAGGGCTCCGCCGCCGCCACCGCCGCGGCTCTAGAGAAAGGGCCGAACGTCGGAGCGCGGCTGTTCGCAGTCATTCTCGAGCCGTTGATTGTGCGACGCGGCTGCCGCGATGCTCGCGCTGTCGGCATTGCGCCGACGCCGCTACTGCTGTTGCCTGGTCGCGGTTGCGGCGGTCGCGCTAGCGGACGCTGCCGCCGCCGCCGCGTCTCCGTCGTCGTCAAGTCGGCGCGCCGACGCGTCAGAGAGTCCCGCCGAGCTCGTCGGCCGAACGCCGCCGCTCGTCGGGCGGCTGCTGCAGCGCCGCGACGAGCCAGAGGCGGCGCGCGCCGGAGCGGAGCGAACCGGAGGTGGACGCCGCAGATCGCGGCAGCTCGGCGACGATGCCGCCGGCGACGAAGGAGGCGAGAAAGCGTTTCAGCCGCCGTCGCCACCGCCGCCAAGGGTGGCGCGCCGCGAGCGTTCGGACGAGCGACTGCGGCGCGTCGTCATGACGAGCGCTCTCTTCGACTCGGTGCGCGGCGGCGCCATCGCCCTCTTGCGGAAGAGCGACGCCGCGTGCTCGCCGAGGGCGACGCCGCTCGGAGGCGTCCTCGGAGGCGATCTGGCGACTGCACTTCTTTGCGGCGGCGGCGGCGCCAGTGAGACGTCGCCTGAGCGGGCGAGAGCTGCTGCCTCGAAGCGACCCACGCTGGACCTCAAACGCTGGAACAACGCTGTGATGAGGGTGTGGGGCAAGCGGACGCGACCGCAGCCGCCGGCGTACGCCGCCGCCGCCGCCGCGTCCGACCCTTTCTAACTGCCCGGGCGCGAGGCCGCTGAGAGAACGGGACGGACAGCGACGGATCTCCGGGTGACGCGGCGGCGGTTTGCGACGAGCGGCGGCGCGCGATACTCGGTCAGTTGGAACGAATGCGAACGCTTGTCGGGCGCCGTCGCGCGCGCGCGCCGCCGCCTGGATCCGACGGCAGCCGAGCCGCCGCAGCTTCGTCTGGCCGAGGAGAGACTATTTCGCTCGCTTTCGCGCTCCGACGCGTGACGAATTAATTGCTGCGCCGCTGGCTGCGCGGCGCGCAGGCGCCAGCGCCGAGTGCATCGGCGGCCGCGAAGGCCGCGCGCGCGCGTTCGCTCGGCTGCCCCGGAGCGCGGCCAATAGCGAATCGCCCCGCATTCAGTTCGGTCGGCTTGGCGCGGCGCGCCAAGCCGCGCCCAGCGAAACGGCAATAAATGTCCTCGCATTTCGGACCGTCGGCGCGTCTGGCGGCGTCGCGAGTCGAGTTTTGGTCGCGCGACCGAAACTCGATGTGGCGCGGGTGGCTGGCGTGGTGACGAAAGGCGTGGCGGCGAAAGGCGTGGCGGCGAAAGGCGCTTTCGCGCGTCGCGCGGCGGCCAGGCAGGCGGGCGCTCGCTTGGGATTTGCGAGAAGGGTGAGAAAAGGCGTCGCATCGCCGCGAAACGAACGCAGAATCGACGACCGCGGATGGACAGTGGAATGGGAGGGCCGCGAAGGCTAAGCCCCACCCCCGCTCACCCACCCACCCACCCACGTCTGGCTGAAAGCGCTGGACGGACTCGGCTGCGGGGGGGGGGGGGGCGCGGCTTCGCCGACCAAAATTACCGCTATGCGAGCGCAGAGCCTCATTCGGCCAAGACAGACAGCCTCTCAGCGCCCGACCTGTAGGCCTGGAAGGCCTTGCCGGCGCGTGCATTTAGTCGGTATGCTCCCAAAGCCTGGAACTCACTCCCGACTTGCGTCACGACATACCCTGACTTGACCACATTTAAAAAGAAATTATAAACGCACCTATTTATCACAGCATTTAGTGGGCCCCTGTGATTTGTCCATTATGTGCTTATGCGTGCTGACGCTGTGCATGCTGCCACTAACCACACTTGCATGCTGACCTTGGGCATGTCACCCCTAACCATGTTATTCATGTTGTTTATCAAACACAATACCACTCACCATTTGATCATGTTTCCTTTGCAGTAAATGTAAAGCGCCTAGAAAGAGATTGAGTTCTCTGAGGGCGCTTCATCAAGTGTATTGTTATTATTATCACGCTTCAAGTAGAGGCTACCAGGCGGTTCTAAGTGATGTTCAGGAGTTCAGTCGGGCATTGCACCTTTTGGCGCGAAGAATCGAGGCGTTCCTGCAGAGAGAATCCGTCAATCTTTCTCTGAAGAGGCCAGAAAGGATGCGCGCGCGCGCGCGACGCGCATCAGACGTGCACGTTCAAGGACAGCTTATAAAGGAGCAGTAATTATCCGCTAAGGAGGAAAAAATGTTTTTTAGAGTTTACGAGGAGGCAAATTCTGTCTAGACGCGCCCAATAAGGCCTGCCAAGTGATGCGGGGCGGCAGCTTTACCTTTTCCCAGCGGAGTGCCGGAAGTGTAGTGCTTCGAGCAGTTTCGTCTGACGACAGATGCCGCATTGTAAGACGGGCTTACGTAAGGCCCATCTCGCTGGCGGCCTCCGGGGAGAATATTCACGCTCCGCAAGTGGCGGTACCCCCATTTCTAGACGGCGTCTACTAGACTTACGGGTGGCACTCTTTCGGGGCGGATGCTTGGAAATGGAGTATAGTCATTGTTGGAGGGGGGCGGGCTCGTAAGCCCGTCATTTCGGTCGGGGCTTCTCCTGCTTCCTGCCCAGAATCAGGCTCTGCTTTGAGATAGTCCGTGGCAGTTTCTCTTTTTTTTTTAAGAAGCCAAAGCATTTCGGTGAAGTAAAAGCGAGCGCAGCGAGGCGGCGGCAGCTAGCGAGGCAAGGTACCTCGTAGGACGCAAGGCTTCACGGTCTGTCCCGACTGAGCGACTGCCCACTCAGCCTAGAAAGATGCCTTACGCAGGCATTTTGCAAGCGCGTCCGGTCGGTCTCTCTGAGAGTGACCCATTAGGTGAAGGTTGGAAATGGTCGAAAATTAAATTGTCCAAGTCAACTCTGTAGACTGCTAAACATCGACGGCCCTTGGGAACATTTAATTGTAGATAGTCACCCTATAATGAAAACCAAGGGTCCAGCTAGTCGCCCCTGCACGCTCTGGCATGGGCACGCAGTGGGGGGGGAGGGAGGGAGGGGCCAAATGAGCAGTATATTTATTGTATCTCCGACTGTAACTCCACAAAGCCACGCAAATTATGTGGGTATTACGCGGGAGTTTTCTCTAGCGCACTTGAAGCCTTGGCGGCTTTCGGTAAGTATGCTGTAGCCAACAGACCACTTCATCTCAAGCAGCAGAGTACCTGAGAAGCATAGTCGAGTCCCCAAGGGGGGAGGGGCAGCTGACGTAGTGAGCGACGCGTGGAAGGAGTGGCTCGCGATGGCCGGAAGGGGTGTGCCACTGTGTGGCGGCAGGAGAGTAGATGTCGCTGCGTACGAATGGTGTACGTGATTTCCACAGTCGAGGGCCTCCTGCAGAGCAAAAGCTTCAGTTGCTAACGGTCTTCAAGCGTTGGAATGGAACAGCTAATGTACTGCCCATAGAGGACCCCCATCCACCCACCCACCCACCCACCCGCCATTCCTGAACAGCCCCAGCCTGATTCTAGGGCGTAACTACCAGGCCTAATAATATAGTAAGATACAAATTCTTTATTATAAAGCTAGATTTTCCAAACTATTTGTCACCTTTTTTCTTAGGAACGAGGCAGTGTGGATTGGGTGGATTCGAGTTCTCGAACGACAGTCACGTGAGCTACGTCGGAGCGACGAACGTGAGCAACTACTACCCGCTTGAGAAAGTTATTAAATTTGTCGTGAGTTTCGCACCCACCCGCACTACGTGTGGGACTTCGGCGACAGCACGCCAGTCACAGTTGAAGTGCACTAGATGCACTCGAGCCACGTCGGCGTAGCAGATTCGAGGTGTTTCTCCACGATGGCAACTTTCTTTAGCAATGGGCGCGCTACATGCCGGCGAGTGACAGTTGTACGCACGCTATCTACTCTCCCTCCCTCCCCCTCCCTCTCTCTGTCTCTGTCTCTGTCTCTCCCTCTCTCTGTCTCTCTCTGTCTCTCTCTCTCTCTCTCTCTCTCTCTCTCTCTCTCTCTCTCTCTCTCTCTCTCTCTCTCTCTCTCTCTCTCTCTGTCTCTCTCTGTCTCTCTGTCTGTCTCTCTGTCTCTCTCTCTGTCTCTCTCTGTCTCTCTCTGTCTCTCTCTCTCTGTCTCTCTGTCTCTCTCTCTCTCTCTCTCTCTCTCTCTCTCTCTCTCTCTCTCTCTCTCTCTCTCTCTCTCTCTCTCTCTCTCTCTCTCTCTTACGTCTGTGCTCTGGAGCAGCCTACCCGACAGTTACCTCTCTCACGTCGCTTGCACGCCTCTCTCAATACAGCCTCGCAACGTACGTACGTCTGGTCTTCTTCTTTTCGTTCTCTCTGGAAACTTACGAGTGCTCTGGAGCAGCCTACCCGACAGTTACCTCTTCACGCACGACTTCACGTCGCTTGCACGCCTGCACCACCTCGTTCAATACAGCCGTCGACGTTATTCGCAACGCGTACGTACATGTCTTCTTCTTTTCGTTCGCCGAGGCGTACAGAACGATTCCTGGGGTTTTGTTTGCACTCTTTAGTTCTGTCTCGGCTTGATTATTGTAATTCCCTTTTGGCTGGACTGCCAAAGAAAGCTATTAGGCCACTGCAGCGGACTTTGAATATGGCTGCAAGGCTGGTCTTCAAGTCCCAGAGGTTTGAGCACGTGTCTCCTTTGCTGAAAGAGCTAGGATAGTTTCCGGTTGAGCAACGGATACAGAGCAAAGTTCTTACGCTGACCCACAAGGCCCGCCACGGCTTGGCTCCTCCATACCTAGCTGAACTGCTGCACCAGTTTCAGCCTGTTCGCGCCCTCAGGTCCTGTGCGGACAATAAATTAGCTGTCCCATTCCTCCGCTTAAAGACCGTTGGCGACAGAAGCTTTAGCTCTGCAGGTCCTAGACTGTGGAACTCGCTTCCACAATTCTCACGCAACGACAACTACTCTCCTACTGCCGACTATGGCACATCCTTTTCAGTGGTCCTGAGCTGCTACTTCCATGCTACTCACTACCTCAACTGCTCTCCTGACTCTGCTACGCTTCCCACTTTCTCTTTGTTGCGTGAGACGAAGTCTGTTGGGTACCGAATGCGTACCGAAAGTCGCTTAGGCTGTGAGTGGGCTATACTAAACTCTCCTGCGTAACACCCACATGGTCTTTATGACTTTGTGGAGTTACAGACGGAGATAAATTACATTACATTACAGCAAAAAAGCGAGCCGTAAGTCTGACAGTCAGCTCCTCAACTCGATTGGAGCCCGATAGTCGGAGCCGGTGTTCCTACTAAATATCGTCGAGTCAGGGGATGCATATGTCCGGTTGCGCCTTCAGACAACTTGATCTCTTTCTAGGCACTTCATGTAATGTAATGTAGTGTAATGTATATCCGTCTGTAACTCCACAAAGGCATGGTATTACTCATCATTCAATTGCATTTCCCTCTGCAGCAAATTTAAAGCGCCTAGAGAGAGATTGAGTTTTCTGAGGGCGCTTTATCAAGTGCATTATCATTATTATTATTATTATTATTATTATAAAGACCATGTGGGTGTTACGCAGGAGAGTTTTGTATAGCGCACTCACAGCCTAAGCGGCTTTCGGTACGCATTCGGTAGCCAACAGACTTCGTCTCACGAATATCTGCTGCAAAAGAAGCACGATCGAACGGTTAGTGGTAGCATGCTCAATGGCAACAAGAATAACATGGTTAGGGGTAACATGCGCAGGGTCAGCAAGCAAGTGTGGTTAGTGGCACCGTGCATGGTGTCAGCACGCATAAGTACATAAAGGATGACTCGCCGGGACCCACCAAACGCTGTTATAAATAGATGCGTTTTTGGTTTCTTTTTAAATGTTGACAAGTCAGGAGATGTCGTGACGCAGGTCAGGTGAGCTCCAGGCCCTGGGAGCATACGGGCTAAAGACAGTCTCCCAAGAATTTGAGGTTCGTACGAGTTATAGGTAAACAATTAGATTCAGAAAAGCTGGTGGTACGCTGCATATCCTGGGTGGGGGAGTATATCTGATCGATTGGCTGGAGCCAAAGAATGAAGGGAACTAAAAGTGAGTGACAAAATCTTGAAGTCGATGCATTGCTTGACTAGGAGCCAGTGCAGCTCGGCGAGAGTTGGTGTGATGTGGCAACTGCGACGCTCACGATAGACAAGCCTAGCTGCAGAGTTTTGCAACAGCTGTAAGCGTATGAGTGCACAGACCTCTAGGCCAGCAAGCAGTGAGTTACAAAAGTCAAGACGGGATGTCACGAATGCATGGACCAACTTAGATGCGGTATCCTTCTCTAAACAAGCCTGAATTTCGGATTAATTTAATTTTAAGATATTCGTCGCTCGCTGGCCGCCATCCAGTCCTCGCAGTCGCTTCGTATTCCCTCTCTTCCGTCGAGCGCTGCTATTGTCTGACGCGATAAAAAAATAATTAGCAGCTGCGCTTCACTTTCCTGACAAAAAAGAAATGTTCGGTGACGGACCGCTGGGCAAGGGGACGAATGCGGAGTTCTTTTCCGCTCGGCGTCAGGTCATGTGAGATCGTGTTCTGCAAAGCGGCAAGACGCCCGTCTTCCTGCCACTTGCCCTCTACCAACTCTGACGTCACGGCTCCTGACCTCTGGCTCGGCGATGCTTAAAAACAAGCTAAAGTACACCCGTTCTTCAAAGCGTTCGCTGGGTCCGCGGTCCGTGCGAATCGCTCTCGGGGTGTGCTCACGCGCGCTGACGCTTCGCTTATTATCCTTTAACATAATGGCAGGCTTCCCTTCCAGAATACCTAAAGTCCCGTGCCTAGAAAGATATTTAGTTCTCTCCAACGGTGCTACACAATGTCTTATTATTATATAAATTTCCCGTGGGTCTTAACCGAGGGGCGGGGCGATCGCTCTTCACGATCCAGGTCGTGGGTTCAATGCAGTGGGCGATCCCGTAGTGCCTACTGCAATATGGCGGCGGTGCTAGGCGGTCTGGCTCTTCTGCCGCTACGTAAATGTGGCTGGTGAATCGGGTAACCTTGAACTTTCATTATTGTTATTGCTGTTTTTATTATTATTGTGCCGGCGCAGTCTTTTACCTCTGCTGCTGAGTGCCGCTGTTGGATGACGGTTCGGTGATCCCTCGTGGCGTGGATGAATGGGCCTGGCATAGCGGTTTCGAAAGTTCGCTCGAAGGCGATGTTAGTAAAAGCTAAGTGCATACTTGTTTTCAAGCCGCCAATGCGCGGTCAGAAAGGCTCCAGCGCGGGCATATAGCTGCGGCTTGCGATTGGCGCTACCGGCGATTAAGCGTCGGACGGCGGATAAGACGGTAACTGTAGTTGGAACGTGTAGCGTCCGCATGCCGCCACCGCCGCCAGCCTATTTCGCACGCCGCGTACGCCGCCTTGCCCGGGCGCGCGGCGCACTAGGAGCGGCGAAGCGATCTCTCGGCGGCCACGCCCGATCTCCGCCGGGCGTGGCCGCCGAGAGACGAGCGCGAGGGAGCTCTCAGCATTTGCCCGGCAGCGTTCGCCGACCGAGCGCTGTCGAGAAGGATTTTCTATGTATAAAGTGTGCGCATGTCTTGCAGCTGACCGCATTTTCAACCCTACAGTTAGCAAGCGTCGCCGGAAGTAATTGCCGGGCTTCAGGTAATTTCGGCGAGCTGGGTAACCTAAGCGCGTCGTAGCGGCGGAATTTCGGTGCCGTTGCCCGCCAGCCGAGGCCATAGGCTGCGGTCAATGTGACGGAATGCAAAAGCGTTACGTCGCGGTTCTATGAATGAGCCGCTGAAAAACTGGTTCGATAAAAATAGCTACGTAGCACCTTAAAGTACTTAGTAGCCTCTCGGTTTAGCGTAGGGCCTGAGATAAACCCTCGTTCGCAAAATGCAATTAGCGTAGCAATATCTAGTCGACGCGAGTCGGTGTGCGACAAAACGCCTTTGTCCGGAAGATGAAGTGAAATTGCTTTATTTTTAGCGAGGACGGGAAATTGCATTATTTTCAGAGACAAGGGGGAATTGCTTTACTTTAGGAGACTGCGGGGAAAATTGCTTTTATTTTTACTTTGCCAACGAGCGAACGTTAGCGAACACAAAATATGGCCCTAGTCCAATCCATTGCGTAAAGTTTTGCATCGGGAAACTTTGGTGTGGCAGCTAAAATTTGGGAGCGAACGTTCAACAGCTTCGTCTACTGAGCGCGATCAAAACGAGGCGTGAGCTCGCCGCGCGGCAGCCTTGCATAATGTAGAGCGCGCGCGAGTCGCTGGAGCCCGGTTTTAGAACAAAAAAGGATTCGGTTCATCACTTCAGACGGTCAGTTCAGACTGCGCCCGAGCATTCCGACGGAGAACCAACAACAACGGCGACAGCAAGTGAGTGAGAGCATACGGCCACTCACCTAGCGAGCTACATTTGAAGAACTGCTTTCGCGTCGTCGTCGTCCGCGAGCGCCGCGTCGTCCGCGAGCGCCGCGCTCGCGGCCAAACGCGCAGCAGGAAAGTACATCGAGCTCGGTCGCCACAGCCCATTTCTCTCCAGAACCTCGGTCGAATGATGGTGGGCATTTTACCAATCTGTGACGTTCGTCCGCTTTGCATCGATTCCGTCGGACGACCATTGAACGTGCGTGATGCAACAGGATTCAAGTCTCGAGCTCTTGGGGCAGAGTGATTACTCTAATTTTCCACTGGCTGCTTTGGACCTGCTCGAGAAATCGATCGAACCTGTCCAGCCAGCGAGCATTGCATTTAGGAGCTTGCACGTTAATGCGCTTATCTCGACAGTCGCCAAAGCTCCCTCCTCCTCCTCCTCCTCCTCCTCCTCCTCCTCCTCCTCCTCCTCCTCCTCCTCCTCCTCCTCCTCCTCCTCCTCCTCCTCCTCCTCCTCCTCCTCCTCCTCCGGCAGCGGCGTCCCAGTACTGACTTCAAAGTAGCCACGGTATTGCCACTTTCAGATAAATGACTCGATCGGATTCGCGCCAATGAGCGACCTATGACCTTTTTGAGCTCGAGGAGCTCCGGATCTCGGATCCACATGTGCAAGCTGTTATCTAAATGTCAGAGGTCGGCAAACTCCGGCCTTTAGGCCAGATCCGGCCTCGTTAGCACTCCGATCCGGCCTGACGCCTCTTCCCTAGTTATTTACAGGTGGATCTAGCCGCCTAATTGAGTTGTCGGTCGCGGTTTCGCTCCCTTTCGTTGCTGCGCTGGCTGCAGCTCAAGCTGTGGCCCCCGCGTTTGCTTTTTAGAACTCAGCCAGGCGCTCGCATGCGGCAGAAGCGCCTGACCCGGGAGGGACGCTTAATGTCTGCCGTTACAATTGCATCGCGCTTCGATCGCGACCGTTCGTTTATTCGTTCGTCTGGCCACGCCCACTCCTCCGGCCTTCGCAGTGGGCGCGGTTTCTTCTGGCCGAGTGTGCCTTCGTGACCTCCTCCTGACATGGCCTAGCAGTTCGAAGAGTTTGCCGACCTCTGATCTAGAGGGAGAATTTTGGAAGCTACGCGGATCTTGTTGGTTTTGCGCTCGTTACCCGCTCGATGCGAAATGTTTTTTTCAGCACTCAGTCGCACGGCGCCTACACCTACGGTCACTGCTCATTTTGAAATTGCTGCTTTCTTGGCTCTAGAGCCTGGACCTCACTCCCGACTTGTGTCACGACATCTCCTGACTTTACTACACTTAAAAAGAAACTAAAAACGCATTTATCTATCGCAGAATTTAGTGGGTCCCTTTGATTTGCCCTCTATGGGCTTATGCCTGCTGACACTGTGCATGCTGCCGATAACCATACTTGCATGCTTACCCTGTGCATGTCACCCGTAACCATGTTATTCTTGCTGTTATTGAGCATGCTACAACTAGCCATTCGATCATGCTTCCTTTGCAGTAAATGTAAAGCGCCTAGAAAGAGATTGAGTTCTCTGGGAGAGCTATATCAAATTGTCATGTTTTCGGATGGATGGCACCAGCTATACCAAATGTATTATTATCATTATACGTCGCGTCCGCTTTTGAATGCATCTAACCCTCCGCTGCTGTCAAATAGATTTGTCTACGCTTTGGATACGGACTTGTTATATTAAGGTATGAGTACTCTTCGGTTCTGCCCGTTCCTGCTACGGTCGACATAACTGTGTGCATTGATGCAGCACCTACAAGCCGCAAGCCAAGCATCGAAGTTCAGGCGTCACCAGTATTCGTCGAGCGTTGGCTGAGACTAGCACCGTTACGAGTGCTGTGCTTGCGGCCTCGCTCTGACCTGACTTGGATTCCACACACTACGTGCTTGTAACACGTGTAAGTGGCGTAGCAGGGGCCGAATATGGCGCCGCAAGAGTCAGTTGCGATTCCAGACTCGGCATTAGCATTTGAACTTATTTTGAGCC
The DNA here is from genome assembly GCA_009760855.2 of Cristatella mucedo. NCBI lineage: Eukaryota > Metazoa > Bryozoa > Phylactolaemata > Cristatellidae > Cristatella > Cristatella mucedo. The sequence continues at coordinate 2,486,810 of WPIO01000013.1, forward strand.
CTAGTTGGATCCGTTGGGGCACACCATGTCCGCTTCCGAGCGATTACAACCCTCCGCTGCTGCTGAATAGACTTGGCTACATTATAGATACGGACTTATTATGTCAAGGTCAAGAGAGCTCTTCGCCGTTGCCGCGTGCCTACCCTTAGCAGATTTATTGCGAAGATGCTCTGTATTTTGTAAAGACCCGAGCAGGACCGCATCTGTCCGACAGCGAGCATGGAGTAAGACTGACTAGCCATCACTTCGGATGGCTTTATATAAGGTCTGCGCCATACTGCTAATAATCCTTCGAAAATGTCGAAACTAGGATGATTTCTTAGCTGATGTGCAATTCAGCGATACGTCCGTGCGTTGTGTGCCGATTCTTTAACATGACTAATAGGACTGCTTGTCTGTTTTGCGTTGTATGAGTTTCGATGATGTTCCTTTTTCTATTTTCGTCGACTTCTATCGGATTTTCAGGTTACGCTCCGATCGCTTCATTTACGCATCGCTTATGTATATTCCTTTTTTTGATGTCGAGCGCTAGGTTCTTACACGGGCTCGCGTCGCATGGCCTACCGTACGTAATGAGCTGCCGTTATAAAGCTGTTCCTGCTTAGAACCGTTCTTTAGTACCTCCTTAATTTGAAGGTATTCAAGTTCTGTACGCAATGTTCCTTCATCCTGTGTATGTATATAGACCAAA